>JARFXV010000253.1:0-255000 GCA_031761425.1 Cosmopolites sordidus | reverse complement strand
AGGAATGTGTTAGTTATTAACGTAACTCATACAAAACGGATTAAAAGATTAATATGAGAGGTTTAATTGTGAAATGCAGAAAAATATTGTACGATTACTAGTTTAGTTGAAATATGTTGTAAAAATTCGATACAATACGACTTTGTACTGACAAGAAATAGCACCTCTGTGGATTTCTTAAAAATATATACTTTATTGTAAAAACTTTTTGTATTTATATCTATTTTAACATTGAAAATATTCATTTCTGAAGAAGCTACTGTGCTAGCGAAAACGCGTCAAGCAGAAATAAGAATGTGGAAATTTTGACATTTTTTTTAATATTCGTAATACATTTTCATCAAGTAGGAGGCAACACAATCCACAAACTAGTTAAGTTGTTTACGGTGATGGGGGAAATTTTTTATGAAATTTCCCACTGTGCCTGAACCGGTCACGAACGGTTTCAGGTAGTAGTACTGTTACGAACCACCGGATGGCGTGAGCTGCATATAAATGCTGCTTTAAATTCGACTTAGCCGTTATATATATGGTAAGGACTCTGGGAAACTACAGGGTGTCCCAAAAAAATGTATACTTATATTGACTGGTTCTAAAATCAGTATTTATGTTCATACAGTTTAGTTTAGAGTTTCAAAAATAAGCTAAAGGACCATCTTTTATTTTGTGTAACGTCAATTTTCAAGCTGCCCACCGTCATGGTCCAGGCATTGCTGATAATCAGAAGAAATGGAATCGCAAACATCGAGAATTATTTCTATTGGTATTTGTCTGCATTCTCTTCCTATTGCTACTCTTAATTCATTTACTGTTGCCAATTTTGTCTTATAAATCCTGTCTTTAATGTAGCCCCATAAAATAAGTCGAGCGGCGTAAGGTCAGGTGAACGGGCGGGGTATACAAACCAACCTCTTTGTCCAATCCCTCTGTTTGATAGAGTCTCATAAACATAAGCCTTTATGTCATGATGATAATATGGAGATGTACCGTCTTGTTGAAAATGCTCACTCTCAAAAGCTTTCCGAATGCGTGAGAACGCTGCTTCCTGTAGCAAATTGAGGTAAACAGCAACGGTTACAGTACCGTCAAAAAGAACGGTCCGACTAATTCTTTTGCAGATAAACCACATTATACTGTGACTCCTGGCAACTTAATATTATGTTCTTCAGTAACGTGTGGATTCTCAGGTGCCCAGTAAGTGGAGTTGTGACGATTAATTAAACTGACAACTCCGAAATTCTCACCTGATGTATCTTTGGACTTCTATCGCATGTTAGTATTTCCAGTAACACTTCAGGATACATTTCCGATGCTCAAAGGTAAATCTGTAGCAGCCATTTGTTTATATTGGTCAGATTAATCTGAAAAAGAATGCAGTATGACTACCTTATTAGAAAATAAAGTGTGTATACATTTTAGGGCACCCTGTAAACATATCATTTAATCAGTTCTACATTATTTTGAACTTATGGATGTATCGGAAGTACAATCGGAGACGAAAGTAATGAAAATCGTAAATTCTTGAATATATTTGCTTTACAGAACATAGAAAAGGAAAATTAATAAAGATAATGCTAGAAAATAATATATAACTAAAAAAGAAAGAGCAAATTTCACATATAATCTAGAATTAAATTAATAATAACAAATGATATGAAAACATTTTAATTAACTTTTGGTTGTGAATATGCCTTGATTTTAACTTTTGAATGACTTTATGAACTTTTGAATAAATGACGTACCTTTTATATTTTACAAATAATTTAACACTAGAGGTCGAAAAATAACTTGCAAGTTAATAATTATCAGAAATTCATAACAGAATAATTTTAATAATATTTTTGAACAAAAAAAAATTATAACAATGGTGAGGATTTGAATCCCAAACTGTTAAGTCGGCACATTTCCCATAATCCATTTTAGGATTGGAATACCTTCTTATATATTATCTTAATTTTAAACTTTGAATATTGAACTTCGAATTTTCTCATCTACTTCAGCGTTTTTACAAATATAATTAATTCTTGTAGTGTAAATAGTTAATAAATAAACTAAAGTGGGATATATAAACTCAAGTATAAGCTCATTTTTCACAACAACCAAAAAAAAAGCTTTTAAGAATATATGCTATAAAAGATGATCAAAATGATAAAATATCAAAATTACATATTTTAAAAGGCCCATTTCATTTGTTGGAACAACATTTGGTAGTAGTCTCACTTTCACCTTAGATGTTCGATCAAAACAGTTTGGAATAAAGTCTGGCTTTTTAAAAAAATTAATCTAATATGTTCTTCTATTTGGTTCTTTAAGAAACCTTGAAAAAAAATTAATTTATTAACATGAAATCCATATCAAAATAGAAGTAACTTCATGAAATTTACATTTATTAGTACAATAACTTCTGAAAAAATAGGATTGTAAAAATAGTTAACACTCTGTATTATTAGTTATATTTTATAGGTTCTTTATATGAGTAAAGTAATATGTTTTATATGTATCAAACGAAAAAAAAATCTGAATTTTTAAAACTAAATATTTTAGAACATACGTTAAAAATTAAGTTCTAAAAAAGATAATCACTATCTAGAATAACATTATAATTATATATTTTACCTAAATCAATTTGACTAAGCCTATTCATACCAGGCAATTTGTTAGCTTCATAACTCTAAGATTTTATTCAATCAAAATACGTTTTTATTTCTAAATAATTGACAAATTTGATATTAAAAGTACTTACATATATAATGTTACTCCTGAATTTTTATTTTTTCTTGTCAGGGAACAATCACAAGATACGCAACTAACCATTTTTTGTGTGTTCGCCTTACTTCCTATATTATTGTTTTTATTGTCAATATAATAAGCATTAATATGTATTTACACTAGAACACACAAAAATAATATTTCAACACACTTATTCGGCACTTATTATTGATTAAAACATACTAAAATTGCTCAAATCTACTATTAAACTTTTAAGTTGTTGACTAACCAACTACCAAAATTTCAAAACAATGAGTTACCTGTGGTGTTTCGATATGGCCGTTTCCGTCCCCATTTAAATGTGCAAAAAGATCGGCAAGGCTCCTTCCTGTTAGTTTTCTATTCAAACATTTTACACGCTGTTTTATTATGACTTATCTAGGAGAAATTTTATTAATATTTTTGGTGATACCACCTTTACTACAAAATCACGTAGGTTACAGGATAAGATGAAGGCTCTGTAGAATACTAATGACAGATTATATTGATTTAAAGCAAAAAAGATCAGTACGCTAACAAATTATATAAAACATTTCGTTTAATTAACAAACATGAAACAGAACGAATACAAATTGTATACAATGCATATAATCGTTTAAAAATTTTCTGATCCATGTCCATGTAAATCGCTTTTATTAAACGAAAACGCAACAAAATATATTAATCTGATAAAAATAGCAACATATTTTCCGTGGGTTGGAAAATTCATTTCTCTCCGAGGTGCATTTTTATTTTTTTTATGGAATTAAATAAAATTATTTTATTTTTTTTTAAATATATTTTTACATTTATTCAACTTGAAAACGAATTAGCATAAAAGCAATATTTACTGAACTGATTTAAGCGATTATAACATGTATTTTCCTTTAGGGCTGGCAGATATAATATACAAACTTGGCCTATATTTGTTTTTTTAAGTTGGTAAGACTGCCCTTGACATTTGACAGTAGGTTCTTATCATTGCGCTTATTCGGTTAGAAATTATAGGAAATGCAAGTTAAATGATCATCGATTGAAGGTACGCGAGCCTGTTGACGTTATCAATATACAAATATAACATACCCACTACACATTCCACGATGTTTTAGGAGTGAAAAAGTTTTTCACTCGATGGGTTGTTCCAGCTACCGTACGCTAGGGATGTGACATTGAATGAAAAAATCGATTAATTAATAATCGATTTTTCTCCGCTACTTATAAATCGATTTAAAAAAAACGATTTTTTTAGAGAAAATCGATTCTTCATAAAAATTATTTTTTTTAAGAAAATCTGGATACTTTTCTATATAATAATAAAATCAAGCTAAGTGGTCTTAAGACGAACTGCTAACTAACGAACGAATATGTGTATCTACAATTGTGTTGGATATCCATGATATCTCTATCTATGATAACTTTTTCCCAGGCCAAAGAAGGATTCACAGATTACCAAGAAATAACTCCCATCAGCATAAACCGTCATGTTTTAACGTTTGTTTTAAGGAATAGACGACAGAAATTATATTAATTCTTTATTAAAATAAAAATAAACGAAACCGAAATAAACAAAAAAATATTCTTCTGTTCTCAGAACTAAAAGTAAAATTTGGCAAAACAAACTTCTGTTTGTAAAATGTAAACAATAAAAAAACTTGATAAAATTATTGCCATAAATGTTCCGTCAGAGAGTTTAAAAAATAATAATTTTGGTAATACCTTCCTTAAGATACGGTTTCGAGTTTTCCTAATAGGAAAACTGCTTTTCTGCTGGCGCAGAAGAGGCCATCACCGGCAGGTGCCTTAGAGCCAACTCGGATGGCTTAGGAAATGTTCCTATGTAGTTCTTCCATGAAGTGAAAGAGTCTGCTTTAAGACTCGATAACGAAACCTCAATGTAAAGGTATAATTTTGTATTTTCGGCTCTTGGCGCGATATATACTATTATCGTTTCATAGTGAGCCTGCCATATATTTTGCTTGTTGACAGCCGCTGCTAATGAAGGAAATGGTTCAGAACTGACCGCATGAGCTGGCAGATCTGAAGTATCATCGTTTTCGGTATTTAAACATTTGTTTATATAATTTAATGGTTTCGACCTGGCTAACGCCTGATCCAAATGGATATTTTTGAATCTAGGATCCAAAAACGTTGCAATCGAGAAAAGATGCACTATTTGGATGTTGTAGAATCTTTTGCTTAATTCTATTTGCAAATAATTTTTCAATTAATTTGTCAAATCGCCCCTTGGCGTTATTGTGTCTAACAGAGTTCTCAAACATTTGATAATGGGTATTGCTGTACTAGCTGTAAAATATTTCTCTGCACTCATCTCCTCGGTGACTTTTTGAAAATGCTTTGAATTTTTTTCAACACAACAATTTCGTTACCTTGAAGCATTTGGGTGCAGTTGGGTAATTTATCAAAATAGAACCTATAGTGCTACTCACTAACACGAATCGTTCTACCATATATAATTGCGAGTTCCACCTTTTGGACACGTCCCCTATCAAATGTTTCAGCTTTATTTTTTGGCGCATTTGTACTTGTCGCAATTCTTCAGCGTCGACACCGCTCTGGTGGAACCAAGTCACGGTTTTGCGGACTTTGTCCAGAAAAAGCTGTATATCAGCTATAGTTACTGAATTTTAAACTACCAAGTTCAATGTATGCGCTAAGCACCGAACATGTTTTGCGCGGCCAAAAGTTATTTAATAGCTTTAACAATATTGGAGCCATTGTCACTAGTAACGCTAACAGTTTTTTCGTGTGACAAGCCCCAATCTTCACAAATTTTATTAATCATCTCTGACAAATATTCTCCTGTATGGTGGTCGTGAAGTGGTCCACATGCAATGTGTTAATTGACTTCATTTTCAAAGTTTTCTATAAAGTGCGCTGTCAGGCCTAAAAAACTCCTTAACTGCAAATGTTTCCATTCATCTATTGTGAGGCAGACGTTTTTAACTAATCGTAATTTTTTATTACAAGGGCTTTCTTTTCTTCATATTTAGAGTCTATGAGATATGTATTGGATTTACGGCACGAAACCTTGTACAAAGGAGCCACTGTCTTCAGCAACTTATTGAAACCTCCTCCTTCTGCCATACTGTAGGAGAGACTATCTCGGCATATCATTTCTGCTATGTCTTGAGTTATTCTCAAATTTTTATTTCCATCTGAATCATATTCTAAAATTTTCGAAAAAGAAGTTCCATTCCCTGATCTGGCATTCTTCGGCGTTGAAGTTGCATCAGCTTGCAATGCATCAAGGATCTGTTCTGTTTTGATGGTTTCCTATGTATCATCCTCACGGAAGACAACAAAGCCAAAGGCAAGGGCAACAAAGATAATAGTATTTTCAATACCTTATAATAAACACTACCTATAATAAATTTATATTCTCAAAGTTATAAAAGATACGAAAAATTTATCCACGAGCGGGATTTGAACTCGCAACTTGCGATAACCAGCCGCACGCGCTTCTAACTAAGCTATCGTAGGTTCTACCGTTCATGGCGAAATTTCGGTATCCCTTCTCATTTTCTTTTTAACCGCTTGAGTGGCGGTATTTGCGTTTTCACCATTTGATATTAAATTAAAATATAGTTCAAATAAAAACGAAACAACAAAAAGTTATTAAGAATCGAACTTGCAACAGTTGATATTCGACCGACACCTCTAACAATTACACCACAGTGGACACCTGAACTATTAGTGAAACTGAATACCATATGAAGCTATATCCATGATAACGCCAGGAACAGGAACATGGAACAAAATAAACAATGAAATGAGAAACAAATCAATGAAACACCCTCATTAATTGTAATATTTTTTTTTACTGTGGCAATATTATTTTCAATTCAAAATACTTCCGCTGGCCGCTTTTAGGAGTTTTACCGTTAGATGACATATTTAATGTTTATCAATCATCACTTTTCAATAAAGAAAATCTAAAATAAAGCTATTATACGAAAAATACGAAACTGTTTAACCAACGGAATAAAAATGTTTTCTAGTCTGTACAGCTTTACCGATGGTTCCTACCCCTACCTATTTCAAACATATACATACACAGATGGCGTCATTTGATCAAAAACTTCTTCAACCAGGCGTATAAATAGCGCTGTTTAGAAAAATCGATTAAAATGTATATTTTACATAATCGATTTTTTTTATTTCAAAAACGATTAATAAAAATCGATTATTTAAAAAAATACTCGATTAATATTTATAGTAATAGAAATAATCGATTATTTCTTCACATCCCTGCCGTACGCCGCCCGTCATCTTATCCCGTCGTTGGCGTTACATGTCTTGTTGGTTGCCAGAATTCGGGGGCTTAACTGCTTTCTAAAACATGCGATTTGGACCTAGATTCCCTGCGACCAAGCGTATTGGTAATTAGTTTTAAACGCTAATTTGACGGGTACAGAGCGTTTGATATGTTTCGCGTCGCGTATTTCGTTCGCCTCGCGAATACTTGTTTTGATTTTGGATTTGCTACGTGTGTAGACACTGAGTAGTGCTTTTTAAATAAAAAAATCAACTTTTAATTGCAAACATGAAAGTGTCTGATTTAAAACAGTTAATAATGATTAATTTAAGTTTGGCGGAGAAAGTTGAATTAAAAACTAACGGTCGTCCCTCGCGTTGATTTTGAGTCAAGATGAAAAATAATGTAAAAATAGCAAAAAAATCTTCAGCAGCACTATTTTCTTCTACGTCCTCCCACTTTAAAAACCCACGAGCTGCCACTTGAATGGTGTTCGATATCGTGAGATGAAAACTTGATTTTTGTGGGTTGAATTGAATAATATTGATCTGGATGACATGTGGTTCAAACAGGATGACGCTACATCTCACTTTGCTAATGAAATAATTGATTTATTGGAGAAACAAATCCTGGACCGACATCTTGTGATTTGACACCGTTGGAATATTTTCTTAAGGCTTATAGGAACAATCCACAATCAATTTCTGAACTAAAGGATGAAATTATTCGTGTCATTGGTGAGATAGAGCCACGGTTACACCAAAATGTCATCCAAAATTTTGACAAAAGTGTTTTTTTGACTTTCGTGTTTAAATCTCACACACTATGCATTAATGATCAATAAAGAGTTTTATGAAATCGATGCAAATTCTGTCTTTTATTACAAAAATTTAAAAAGCCGCTCAATTCGAAAGACCCTTTATTAATTATTAATTAATCGATTGAAGCAGACTATAAATTTTCACTGCTTATATCTTGCTACGTTTTCAATATAGAATTGAATGTCTTTCTTACAAAGAATTTGTCATTTGTTTTCGCCAAAACCGACATTTTATTTTAGAATAATATACAATATACTTCACTATCCAAAACGCTCTACGATAAGATGGGTATTCGGAAAGCTGCCTGCAAGATATAAATTTTATTTCGCACATATTTTAAGAGGATATTGAATTCTCCAGTCTAGAAAATGAAATTGATACAGTTCGAGCCATAACATTTTATACTTTGTGTCAGAAAGTGCGATATAAGCAATAATGTAAAATAATCTATTTGCAAGGGGCTAACAGAAAGGAAAGTTTTTTATGTTTATTATTTAGAAAAAAAAGTTGCTATGAGAATAATGAAAATAAGAGTTGACTTCATGTAAAGATACGAGGTGAGTAAATAAAGTAACGAGACTGGTGCCATAGCGCTCGATCAGGCAACACAGTTAGCTTCCCTTTCGTAGTGGAGGCAGGCAGACAACAACATCTAGTGTGTC
The DNA here is from genome assembly GCA_031761425.1 of Cosmopolites sordidus. NCBI lineage: Eukaryota > Metazoa > Arthropoda > Insecta > Coleoptera > Curculionidae > Cosmopolites > Cosmopolites sordidus. The sequence goes on along the minus strand of JARFXV010000253.1, from coordinate 246,493 downwards.
TTCAGTATGAGTTTGACCTTCCTAGAGAGATTCATACTCATATTGACTCGTTTAGGATGTAAAGGTGTATGATGAATCAATCGTGGATTTTTCTCATCTCAAATGCAGCAATTTTGTTTAATAACATAGTCACCAATTTCAAAATGTGCTTCATCTGAAAAGATAATTTTTTGAGAAAAATCATCGGTTTGCTTTTGATCCAATTGGCAAATGCACGTTTTAAATGACCCAGTGGCTTTAGTGCCTATGTTATTTGAACCTTCTTGAATATTCTTTCAGAGCTAAATCTAAATACAGCATATTGAAAATTCACTGAGTTAAATTATTGTGAACGTCGACTAATAGAAATTTCTGATTTTTCAACAACACTTTCACGTACCAACTCAATATGGTATTGTGAACAACCACTACAACTCTATATTACTCTTCTTTAATCTTCTATTGAACCAGTTTCTTGAAATTTTTAAACAATTCGATTTATAGTGCTTTCAGATGGACGATTATGCAAACCGTAAATATCATGTAATTTTCTAAAAACATTTTTCACTTAACGCCCATATTTATAAAATAATTCAACAATTTTAAGTCGTTATTATCGTGTACGACTGCATTTTTATAGATGTCATATTTTGTTCATGTTTTATTCAAGAATTAAAAAACCGTTCAATTGGAAAGACCCGTTACCAGCAAATGCCAGACATTAGCCGCTCTGACAACTTTCCATCGTTTCATTAATACAACAGTAAAATTATCATATTTTTATGGCAAATACCAAGGTTATTCAAAAATTTCTAGACCTGTCAATGCAAACCAAATTTTTGAAATTTGAGAATGTTACCCTCATTGTAATGGTATTTGTCCGATTCCGCAAGATAAGTGGTTGTCTCAGCTTGGATTTCATCATATGAAGTAAAATTTCCGCCTAGGGAACCATATCTTCATTTTTAAATAGAAAAACTAATTGCAGGGACTGGGACTGAGACTTTAATCCCCTGTTTGGATAAAATGTCGAAAACAGTCAATAGAATAGCATTTATATATATCTAAACGCTCTTGAGTAGTGTTCACTCGAATTGCGCGTTTTGCTGACTGTTAAAAAATCCATCGAGTAGAAAACTTTTTAATTCCTGAATATCGTGTTATGTCTAGAGGGCATGGATATTGACGTCAGCAGGCTTACGTACCTTCAATCGATGATCATTTAACTTATCTTTTTAAATAATTCAGATAATTGCTTGAAACGGCTTAGTGAAAATAGAAAATACTACATAACTATATAAATGAAAAGCGCCCCAATAGTAATATGTCAACAGTTGCCCTCAGGATTAAATTCCCCATATTTCTAAAAAAAACTTTTTAAAAATCATATTCATAATGTTCCTCTTGGCATCACTTTGTGTGTGCTACAATGTATCAGAGGTTCTCTTCAAACGACTTCAGACATAAACAAGATAAGAAAAAAGGTACATAAATTTTAAGTAGTCGGGAACTTTTTTTTTGATATCTGAAAAGTTTTTCTTACAGATTGTTTCTGCTAAATCATATAATGTAAATATGAATAAATATCAGTGGAAAAAGAAAATTTCTAACCATTAAACATTGTTAAGAAAGTTTTTTCTTGTTATGCCAGAAAGATCTCCAGTTCAAAATACTAAAAAATGTCAAACAAAAAAATATAGTTACAATTTTATTCTGTAAAGGTTTATATCGTATTGAAGCTTACTAGGCCAATATGTTAACTGAAATATATGACGTTATATATTTATAATTATTATTATTGTTGAGAAATATAGTCCTAACTTGACAACATTTTTAAAGGGCCCTCAGAACTCATTTTTGCAAATTGCGAAACTCAGTTTGCTTTCATTATCAGTTTTAATTTTAAGAGTAGTATAAACTTAAATCAGGTCAATATACATGGCGATCTGACACCAAGATAGAGGAAATCACGCATAATCGTACAGAACACTATACCACCAAGACAATATAGAATACTAATAGATAAACTAAAATTTGGAGTTGTTTGCGGACTGGGGATTTCTCGCCAGAAATAGACATTGCAACGGAAATGATTAAATATAATAGAGAAATACTGACAGAATTAACAATAATCATGAATGTAATAATAAGATAAGATTAGAAAGGGGACAAAAGAAATTATAAAAATATTATTAAATTTCAAAATAATTAAATTACAATAATAATAATAATAATATATATATATATATATATATATATATATATATATATATATATATATATATATATATATATATATATATATATATATATATATATATGACGGGATGACGTCTCAGAGCCTTTCGAACTTAAAACTGGAGTGAGACAAGGGAATGGACTCTCGTCACTCTTATTTAACTGTGTTTTATAAAAAGTAATACCGGAGTGGCATGAAAAAAAATCGGGACTGAATATTGACCAGCATACTAAACTGGGTAGGACCAACACCAAAATAGATTGTCTGGCGTTTGCTGATGATCTAGTAATTTTAGCTCAATGTATATTACTGGCACAAAAACAGATTGAAATCATAAAAGAAACAGCAAAAGGCAGGACTCCAAATTTCCTTTTAAAAGACTTAAGAACACTATTTCTAAAAACAAAATATGGTAACATTCTCAATTTAAATATTTGGGTGAAATAATCATAGAAAACTGGTTGGAAAAAGCGGCTAATAAGGGTAGATGTCAAAAAATGGAAACTGCATTGAGACTTACACAAAATATTTACAACAAAAATATCTATATAATCTATCTATAATGTCTATATAGGGTAGAAACGCTCGTTTTGAATAGAAAAAGAGACATCGAGGAGATTGAAAAGAAGGAAAGAAAAATCATAAGAAAAATCTGAGGCCCCAAACAAATAAATATCACAACATTCGAATAAATAGCACCAACTTCGAGAAAACCAAGAAATCAAACAATACACAGATATACATAGCGATATGAGAAAAAGAAGACTCAAGTTTACGGACACATAAAACGGATGAATCCGATCAGGCTAACTAGACAAATAGTTGAATTTTATGAAAATAGGAGTAGAGCTAAAATATAAACAATTAAGTGGATTGCTGAAATTAAAGAGGACCTAAGATCACCAAAAAAAACCTTCCTTTTGATGAAACACTACGGAGGAATTTTTTAACAAAAATAACACGTGCCTCGACGATCTCAGTTCAGTTTTTGATAAAATCGTAGTTTTTGTAAGTATCTCTTAAAGTATACGGATTGGAAAAAAACGTTTTTGTTGGAAATTAAATTTTCTACAAAAAAGGTTCTTTACATTTTCTTTATGAAATTCATATTTATGGATATATTTTCGATAATAAATTCATTAACTCCATATAGCCAACATTTTAAGAGCTACAAACGTCATATTTTCTGAAATATAAAATATTTTGTATTGTAATTGTAAATTCGACTTTACAAATCTTTTTGTAAGTAAATTGTAAATTGTAAATTCGACTAATTACAAATTCTTTTGTTTCAGAAATAATGACTTATGTAGGTTTTAAAATATAAATAAATATGAATTTTATGAATATATCGAGAGGACCAAGAATTTAATTTCCTACAATTAACCGAATAACCTTCGGTTCTCACCAAAAAAAGATTACAATAAAGCTGTGAATGATTTGAATGACCATTCGTATTTTTTTCCAAAAAGTGCATTTAAAAACAAAAAATTAAAAAAAAAAACATCTCAATAGGTCAATGTTTGAAAAAGTTATGGCTATTTAAAAAAAAAGAGCCACTTTTTTCCAAAAACCTATAACTCTTTTTTTGGGTTGGGTAAAGAAATTTTTAAAAATTTTGAGAAACGTCTTTGGGGGATAAAAAGGACACAAAAGTTTAAGCGAAATCGAAAGGAGTCAAGTTCAAAAGTGGTCGATATGGATTATCATCATTATCATCATCAATCTGAGTCAATCCACTGCAGGATAAAGGCCTCTTCAGCATGCTTCCAACTCTTACGGTCCTGAGCTTTTCTTTGCTATTCAGGTCCGATACACTTTCATCTCATCGCCTCGCTACATTGGCTCCCAACTTCCATTTCAATTCCTTTACTCTTCCAATGATGTCACTCACTTTCGTTTGCTCTCTTATCCATGTGCAGGTCTTTCTATTCCGTCTAGTAATGTCAAGTATACATCTTTCTTTTCCCCTCTGTGCTAATCGAAGTTTTTAAACTGACTGTGATGTGAGTGTCCAGGTTTCACCTCCTTGTGTCATAATGGGAGGACACACTGTTCTTTTCAGGAAAAGTGGTAGTTTGTTTTTAAACACTATGTTGAGCCTGCCAACCACATTGAACCCATCTTTGCACCTCCCGAAACCCCCTTCCATTGAAATTCTCTGCCCAAGATATATATAATATATATATATATATATATATATATATATATATATATATATATATATATATATATATATATATATATATATATATATATATATATATATATATACATATATATATATATCCGTTCCTAAAATAGAAATTCTTTTGTTTTTAGTAAATTTATTGAACATGACCTGACTCCTCGCCTGGTTATCGTTGAGAAAAAATTTGAACAATTACAAAAACGCTATAATTTTTAACTGAACCAGCGAAATGTTATGAGACTTCTGTGGGATATCAAGTACAGTCATACAAACTTAAAAAGAAAAATCGTATCAATAAAACAAAAGTGGAGAAACAGGAAACAATTGAAAAAGGTCTGCAAAAACAACTCTATAAAATAAATAAACCAGTGCGGATAATTTTATATTTTATAACTGTATGTAATATAAAATCGTATTGTCTTTTTTGGAGTTTCAAAGCATTTGATTTATTCGCAAACAAAAGGACATTTTATGCCATAATCACGAACATAACCACATCCTAAAGCATTCGATTATTTACAAATATATATCTGCATGGTAGATGTACAAAATAATAGAAACTACCGAACGAGAACTGAAATTACAACTGTCAGAATTATATATTGCTAAATTTATTTATTGAATCGCGTATATTATTGACAGAAATCGATAAAAACAAAAATAATTATTCCTCATATCAGCGAACGCAGTCAATATATTGTTTATGACATGTAGTTTCTATTAATCACCTATTGTTTATTTTAAAATTACATCTAAATGCAGAATGAAGAAAACAGAAACTAACAGAATAATTAAAATTGCTATTCAAGTTAGTGTTATACTAACCATTTGACAAAAAAATATCTTATTCCATTTTTTAATCATTAGTAAGACTTTCGATAAAGTAAGGCATAAGAAACTGATAAAACTACTAAGTGAAAAGCAAATACATAAGCTAGATTTTAGGATAATAGAGCCCTTATACTAGGCTATTTAAAAGTTCGCGCAGCGACACCTATAAAGCAGTAAAAGAACTATATAGTCTATTACATTTTAAAGTTTCATCCTTCATATGAACAAATGTGAAGTTTCAAGTCAATCTGTCGATTAATTCGTACAATAACAGCAGCTTAAAATAAACGTATTAGTGTTATTTTTTAAAATGGAAAATTGAAATCCGTGCAGTGATTTTCTTTGTAAAAAAAGGTTTAAAGGCAATGAAAATTCATAGTGAAATGATAAATGTATTAGCAGCTTCTAAACAATGGTTGATGGATGATCCTCGTTCTGAACGTCCAATAAGTGCAACTACTAAACAAAAAATTTATTCTCTACATGATATGAACACATTGAAAAAAAATTGCCAAGGCCATGGACATCTCAACTAAATGGGTGTTTCATATTTTAAAAAAGAAATTGGGCTTGAGAAAGCTATGTGCAAGATGGGTGGTGCATTTGCTAAATTCTGATCAAAGACGACTTCGAGTAAAAATTTCTAACATTTAGATCTTTTTCGAAAGAATATAATGGATTTTAAACGTCGTTTTGTAACTATGGATGAGACTTGGTTTTACCACTATGATCCTGAATTACAAACCACAGAGTGGACTGAGCCCGGTTGTTCAGCTCCAAAGTGGTCAGCCAAAGTGGTCAAAATCGACCAAAAAGGTTATGACATCAATTTTTTGGAATGCTAAATTTTTTATTAATTGATTACCTTCAAACTGGTAAAACAATATCAGGATAGTATTACTCCAAACCTTTTGAAACAATTGGATGCAAAAATTGACCTGGTTTAGCAAAGAAAAAAATATTTTTTTATTGGGACAATGCACCGGCTCACAGAGGTGTTTTTTCAATGTCCAAATTGAAGGAGTTACACTACGAATTATTGAAGCATACACCATATTCACCAGATCTGACCCCCTCTGACTTTCATTTGTTCCCAAACCTCCAAAAATGCCTACGTGGTAAATGTTTTTCATCAAATGAAGAAGTTATAGCAGCCGTAAATGAGTATTTTGAAGGACTTCCAGAAAATCACTGCCGAGATGGAATAAATGAATTGTAGAACCAATAGAAAAAATGTATTTAGCTTAAGGGGGAATAAACGGAAGAATAAAGTAATTTCAACTATAAACTTGTTTTATCATTTCTGTTCCGCAAACTTTTCAATTAGCCTAGTATAATAATCAGGCAGCCAGAGTCAGTGTAGAACGAGAATATAAAAAAGACATATAACGATGAATAAGGCAAGGGTGCATCCTCTTACCGACAGTTTTCAATAAGTATTCAGAGATTTTTATTATCATTCATTTTTATTTACCTGTGTAACAGATAGTTTTAAAATAATCTGTTAAAAATGTAATGTCTGAATGATTGTAGCGTGTTCATATAGCTATGACAGCAGGTCATAGAAAGGCACAACGAATACACCATGCCACTGTGCTTGGCTTTTATCGACTACGAAAAGGCATTTGATTCCATCTCAAAGCATGCGATAATGGATGCACTGCTTAGCCAAGGTGTAGAGAGAGCCTATGTAAACCTATTAGAATCGATATATGATGAAGCTACAGCCATAATTCACCTTGATGATCTTGAAGTGGGTGTTAAGTGAAGTGGGAATTAATATAGAACGAGGTGTACGGCAGGGTGACGCAATATCGCCTATTCTTTTCTCGGCTGGCCTTGAAGAAGTATTTCGTAAACTGGATTGGGAACAGGATGGTGTAAAGATCAATGGTGCAAACTTAAACCATCATTGATTTGCAGATGATATTATTCTCATTTCACAAGACCCAGAGGAGCTGCAAAGACGCATACAAGAACTGCAAAGGGCTGGTGAACCATTTGGCTTGAAAATAAACCTGAAAAAGAGTCAGGTTATGTTCAATAACTTCGCTCAGGACAGAAGAATTTCAGTTCTAGGAAGGGATTTAGAGATTGTGGACAGCTTTATATATCTTGGGCAGAGGATTTCCATGGAGGGGAATACCGCCCGGGAGGTGGAACGGCGTGTTAAATGTGGCTGGCAGGCATTTGTTAGGCTCAACATAGTGTTTAAGAGCAGACTCCCACTTTGCCTGAAAAGAAAAGTATTCGATCAGTGCGTTCTACCCGTTATGACATACGGAAGTGAAACCTGGACACTCACATGGCAATCAATTCAAAAACTTCGGGTGACACAGAGGGGAATGGAAAGATGTATGCTTGGCATTACAAGGCGAGACAGAAAGTCCTGCGCATGGATCAGGGAACAAACAAAAGTCTGTGACATCATTGGAAGAGTAAAACAGTTGAAATGGAGCACGATGGATTGATGACATCGTTAAGTATATTGGACCCGAGTGGCAGAGGAAAGCCCAGGACCGTGAAGGTTGGAAGCATGCTGAAGAGGCCTTAATCCTGCAGTGGATCGATACGGGCTGATGATGATGATGATGATGATGATGATGATGATATATATATATATATATATATATATATATATATATATATATATATATATATATATATATATATATATATATTTTTTTTTTTTTTTTTTTTGATATTTTTTGAGTTTTAGATAGTGGCGAAAAACCCAAATAAAGAAAAAAAAATATCTGTTAAAAATGTATTGTATGAGCTAACTGAAACGTAATGATTTGAAATCTTAACGGTAGGATATCACCATTCTCACCTACATCATGTCAAATAAATACCGGAAACTGTTCAATAAAACATAAAATATTGCTTTAATCATCTAAATGTATATTATCCTTTTCAAAATAGGCCCCATTTGTTGTGATTTAGTACTGCCTATGAATAATCCAGTCGTTCAAATACTTCTTTTCGACATTTTCTGGTATAGGCTTCTGCGAATTTTGTTTTATAAGTTCAATAGAATCAGTTCAGTGAATCGCCTAGTACAAGCTAGGTGAACAAAAGTCAATTCAAAGAAACGATTAATTGATGATATATAATTGAATACCACATCAATCCCCGATTTTTTAAATTTCGGTTTTCAGATCGTGTCTGTTCCTTTGAGTATATACCTAACAGGAAGGAGCCTTGCCTATCTCAATGCACGTATAAATGGAGATGCAAACGGTCATATTAAAACACCACAGATGACTCACTGTTTTGGAATTTTGGTAGTTGGTATTCACAATTTAGAAGTTTATTAGTAGATTTGTGCAATTTTAGTGTGTTTTAATCAATAATAAGTGTATTAACTACACAATAATTTGTGTGTTCTAGTGTAAATACATATTAATATTTATTATATTGACAATAAAAGTAATAATATCGGAAGTAAGGTAAACACAAAATATGGTTAGTTGTGCGTTGCTATAAAATAAAACTAATCATACAGAGTGTTACCTTTTTTTATAATCCTTGTCAGAGATTAAACTAATAAATGTAAACGTTACTTCCATTGTGATTTGTATTTCATGTTATTAAACCAGTTTATCTTTTTTAAGATTTTCCAAAGATTCCAAATAGAAGAACACAACATTTTATTTTATCATTTTGACAAACATCTTTCATAGCATTTACTCTTGAAAGTTTTTTTTTTAATTGTTGTGAAAAATGAGTTTAGTCTCGAGTTTATATCACTTTAGTTTATTTAGTGACTATTTACACTATGAGAATTAATTATATTTGCAAAAACGGTGTAGTAGACGAAAACATTTGTAAAACATATACAAAGATAATTTTGTTTAAGGGACATTAAATACTGAACAACTAAATAAAGAAGGGATATATGTATTTTAATATTAAAGAATGTAGTGAATATTACTGCTTTTTATTTCATTTACGAATATATATATATATATATATATATATATATATATATATATATATATATATATCTATATATATATATATATATATATATATATATATATATATATATATATATATATATATATATATATATATATATATATATATATATATCTATATATATATATATATATATATATATATATATATATATATATATATATATATATATATATATATATATATAACCAACAACTTTTTGTCGTATTGACCCCATAAAAGACACTTTACTCGTTGACTTTTTTTAATTAATTTAAATGTTTACAGTAACGATAATTATACAATAATTTATTGTTTTAAATAACTGTAAACTTTTATCAGTTTCTTATTTTTATTCATACTGCCGTGGCATAGGGCATAGGCCAAATCGGAAACAGTAGTCGGCCATATGCATGTACCATTCCGGTCCCACTTACAGTATCATATACTCCTTTCTGCAGTTTTATATTCAAAAGTCTATTCTCTTTCAAGAATGGAAATATCTGAAAAATGGCGGAAACATAAAAAAAGAAGAACGAAATTTTCATCTAATGCATTTTATTACGCATGATTCACAGAGGTAGTTACAGTTACAAATTTCAATTTTTTGGCAAAATTCTCTGAAAAGTGGCTGCACCCAATATGTTGATGGACTGTTTTATAAATAAAAATACAAGTTGGTTAGATATATAGAATTTTACATAAGTATGCATCAGCCCTGTGCTTCCTCGTCATCTGGAGGAAGTTGGCCTCAAGGTCGGCCCAAAAAGAACTTTGAAGGCTCGTCTTTCAAAACCAAAAAACGTAGGATTGAAGACTTAATCATTGAGTTGACCACAGCTACTGAAATAGCAAATCGTTTGTCAGGTCACAGAAACGTAGCTTCTTTGATTAGAAAACGTTTGGAATCTTCAGAAAAAAGAAAATCTGGTGATGTTATTTGTAGAGGTAGGCAGTTGAACAGTGATGAAGCATTAGTTTATTACATAGGCTCTAAATGCACTAATCACAGTTATAAACAGACACGAAAGTGGTCATTGAAGGCGGGACATCAAGTGTTTCCATCTTATCATAGTCTATGTAAATATAAAAGTTGTGTTATCCTTCAGATAAACATATTTCTGTGACAGAAACGCGCGCCGAAATAGTGGGGAATTTCGGAGATCCGTCTGATCATTTAATAGCTGTCTAGACGGATCTTTATTATATTTATAAATTTCAATAGCTTCTAAAATGTTTAATGTTTTCTTTTGGGCGCTGTATGTAAAATTTTCAAATTTCTAATCTCGGGAAATATATGTCCGGTATCTATGAAATGGTGTATGAAATGGAATGTAAAATTTTTCATTCAGCGCCCAAAAGCAAAAAATTAAACATTTTAGAAGCTATTGAAATTCTAAATATAATAAAAATCCGTCTAGACAGCTATTAAACGATCAGACGGATCTCCGAAATTCCCCACTATTTAAAATATTTAAAAAAATTAACCCCAATAAAAGTATAAAATTAGGTACATAGAATACATAAACCGCTGTAAAACCTTAGTTTTAAAGTAGTGTTTGAGAATGTAAAATCGTTTACGAAACTATTGTACACAAATTTTGTTTAAAAATAAAAGTGATAGATAACAAAGTAAAAAATTGTTTATTCATTTTAAAAAAATTAACTATCACCAAGTAACGGACAAATCAATTAATCATTTAAACTCCATCAAAACACTACGTGACAATAAAGTATATTGGCACAAACTTCCAGCATTTTTTTTTAATAGCTGTATATAACACAAATATTTAGCACAACTACGATATACGTATTCCAACTGGCCGATTTACCTAGATTCCACGTAAATTTAACAGTTATAACTTTAATAGCATGAAAATTCGAAATTTCTCTGACACATTTTCATTAGGAATGATCGAAATTACAGGCGATAGCCATTTAAACGTCATTATTTCAAAACTACCCCATGGAATTGAGGCAAAATCGTTTAGAACTAATTGTTCTGTTTCTGTGGCGCACCTGCAACAAATGCTATCGACAAAACTGCTACTCTGGGACTGATGAATCAAATATATAATTGTATTATTACCATTATTTAAAGCCATTTTTCATGATTCGCATTTAAAGTTCTAGTAGAAAGATTTTTATATTACAGTAAACTTATATTTTGACTCTGAATTACTTATTTTTACGAATTTTATACAGCTGTAGCCTTTTTAGGTACGAGGCTAGAATACAAAGTCAGATATTTTCTCCAGTAACCCTTGTATAGCCGGCGACAGACATCCTGTGACCTAGCTGAATGACGTCAGAGGATTCCGATATACAGAGTGTTATCGATAATATGTGATATAAAGGGTGTAATCATTGATGATAGGTAGACAGGTTGACAGATAGATAGGATGACAGATGACGGATAGACAGGTTGACAGATAACAGATAGGTAGAATTTAGGCCCTCACGTGGGTGCCTCACCTAAAGAAGGTAACCGGGAAAGCAAGAGCCATGGCTCGTCTGCTTTACCCCCTAATGAACGGCAAAAGTAAGCTCTCGCTGAACATCCGAATAACCTTGTATAAAATCATGGTCCGATCCGTCCTCACCTACGGATCTCAGGCCTGGTTCCCGTACCTCCCCCCAACGTCGATTGCAATTCTGCAATCGTTCCAGTCACGTGTTCTTCGCACATTAGTAGGTGCCCCATGGTTTGTAAGGAATGCGCAAATCCATCGGGAAACTGACACACCAGAGATTCAGACATTCCTGTCCAGACTTCTGGACAAATTCCTAGCGACGGCGTCCCTTTCGGACAATCCGCTAATCAGAGCCACGGCAGCTTCATTGCCGGCCGTTGCCCCAGTATGACCATCCTCTTCGGTCATCACCTCCATGCCTAAAGGACGGCAGCTAAAACCCTTCGAACAAGCGACATTGTCGTGACGTTCGAAAAAATCAGCGAATACAAGTCAGGGCCTTCGGGTCAACTTAACCTCCAGGACAAGAAGAAGATAGGTAGAATTTCCGCAGATAGATGGCAAAAGATAGATAGGATGACACAGATTAAATCTTTGAAAAATAAAAAGCTACTTGCATATAATCTATATATCTGGACGATTTCAGTGGTTGAGAAAAAAAAATTGTTTCGGTCGGTCCGGTGGTGCAGCGATTGAAATAAGTACTGGTTCGAAGTGGACTAAGTCCGGTAATTTTTTCCAAATAATTTTTTACACATGCTCTGAAAATAAGGCCTAGCAATGTCATGTTGAAAAATTACTTTATCGTATCTTTGGGCGTATTATGGTCATTTTTCCTTCAATATTCAGTCCAATTTTATCAATTGTTTATGGTATCGATTACCAGTAATCATTTCACAAGGTTTCAACAGTTCGCAAGACACAGCTCCCCTACTATCCCACCAAATACACAGCGAAGCCTTCTTTCCATATATATTGTGCACTGGTTGTGATGTTGAAGGCTGGCCTGGATCTACCAGTGATTTTTTCCACTTTGGATTGTCAAAATTGATTCACTTTTCATCACCTATCACGACTCGATGCAAAAAACCTTTTCTTTTCTTTTTGGCAAACAAAATTTCACAAGTAGTTTTTCGCCTTTCAATGTCTCTTTCCTTCAATTCTTATGAAACCCAATTTCCTTCGGGACCTTCCCAATGCGTGCAAACGGAAATAGTGGATTGTATCTGCATCTTCAAACTTTTTCGGCTGTTCTGGACGATACTTGTCTTTTATATCAAAATCATCACTTTTAAAGCGTTTAAACCATCGTCCACAAGTTTTTTGGGTTTCGCGATCTTCTTTACATAGTTGGCATAACCATGATTCTTTGTTTTGGTTTTTTTTAATTTTTCATACATGTTTCAACTGTCTTCTTTCTTTTTGTAGTTTTCTTTATTCCTTTTTCTTCCGTCCGTCTTCTTCCTCTTATTTATATTTTCCTTGGTTTTTACTTCGTTTTTGTAGGGACTTTAACGTTTCTTAATTTTTTTAATAACTGTATATGCAAGAGATATGAGATAAAGTATTCAAGTAAGACTTTATTATTTGAATAGTGTTAGTGATTTTATCAACTGCTGCTGTATTATTAACGTGTGCAATATCTTGTGATATTGTTGAAGGTCCCAGTTGAATAATGGGTGGTGGTGTTGCATCTCTAGGTACTAAGGGTGGTGTTGTTACTTTTGGTGGCGTTGCAACTATTGGTGGCAATGGAACTATTGCTCAACAATTGTTGGGGTTACGAAACAAAAGGAAAGGGTTTATGGTTAGAGGCTATTCAACATCTTAGGCTATTTAGCGACTGGACCTACAGCTTAACGTGGGTTCCGAACCACGGTCGTAAGCTACCGACAAACCCAGGTCTGCACTTCCCTCAGGCTATAAACCCTTGGTTATGTGCCTACCCATAAGTCTATCAGGAAGCCTACCGACTGGCGAGTGACTAACGTAGAACACTTCTCAGAAGGCATCCGGCCTTACCCAGTCTTTAACTGGTGTGACTGAGGGGTAATTCATTGTCGGATTTTACACTCTTGCCTAGAAACAATCACAGACATTTAGGTGTAGATATGTGTGGTCGTGTGTGTGTAATGTGAGTGTATATAAGTGTGTGTGTAGGGTAGGAAGTAAGACGGACAGAAGAATTAAAGAAAAACACCCATCCGAGCGCTGGAATCGAACCAGCTACCTTTGGATTGCCAGGCAGGCGACTAACCCACCAGACTACCGCGGCCGGCTGTTGAGGTTACGACTATGGGTGGTGATGTATCTCTAGCGAGTGATAATGTGATGCTTGATAGTGGTTTTTCCCGTTACATTAGTAGGTTCTTGGTTTGATGAATAAAAGATTTATACAGAAGCTACGAAATTCTTTCCTTGAATGACGTTTCTGTCACATGGCCACAAACCTGTTGCTTTAAAACCATTTAGCGCTATATCCATACAAACCGATCTAGGGTACGATTCACCAAGCAGCTCTGAAACGTTAGTCTGTTTTATGATACTGCCAGGATTTGAGCGTAGCCACGAAGATGCCGCTTCATTGTAACTGTTTTTCAACGATTTAACGAACTATTTGTCCAACGGTTCTAGACGATGTGTTGTGTGAGCAGAAAAATATAGCATTATTATACCATAATCGCGAGCTACCTGGATTGCCTCTACATTTTTGGTATTTATGCTGTGGCCATCAAGTAAAAGTAAAATTTATTTTTGGTCACTTTTTTCTAATCTTGTGCACTTAATGAAATGTTCAGTCTGCTGCGCTTAAATATCAACATGGGTGATTTATTTCTTCATATTTATCAAAAAAATCATTAACACGCTCTTTATTGAACCCTTTATTTCTAGCCATCGATGTTGGTTCTGGAACGTGCAAGGACAAAGTAGGATGGTCTTGTAAAAACCTGTAATACCACTTTTTGCCAGCTATTTTTAAGCTTCTTCTTTTTAAAGCGATGAGGTAATTGAAATTTTGAAAAGGCAAGCTTTCTAAATTCAGTAGTAGTTAATCCAAAGAAACTGGACTCGAAATTTATCAAATAATGTGCTAATTCTTCTTCCATGCTTGATAACATATCGTTAGGTCTACCAAATTTTATTGTTTTATTCAAACATTTCAAATGTTGTCGCAGTGTAGGCTTGAGTATATCTTTTACATGCTTCTTTAAATCCAATTTCACCTTTCCGATGTTTCCGTAAATCTCCATTCATATCCTCCTGCTTCCAAGTATTGTATTTTCTCTTCGCCATATTCATAAGCTGATAAAAAAAATATTATTAAACAAGTAAATACCTAAATTGTACCGGTGCGATTAAGAAATTATCTACAGGTACGACTTAAGGGATAAGGTCTCCAAAGTTTTAAATCGAAACCACTAACATAACCTAAAAAAATTCTACCGTTTGTGTGTACCTAAATGATTGCCACAGAACGATAAAAATAGACGTAAACCTAAAAATAACTTAAGGATTATAATCCTTCTTTTAAAAATTTATAAATGAGCAAAAAATTTTAATGAAAATAGAAAAAAAAAACTTTTTAATTATTTTTGCTTCACGAAAACGGCCAGCTACTCACTTGTTTTCGATTACTCGTACGACTAAATAGTTACGGCACTAGATGGTGCTTTTTACACATTTTAAACGAGATAATAGCGAGGTACGACTTAGGCCGTGTAATTAATTAGTAAAATAATTAGTACTCTCCATTATCAAACCGCCATTTGAAAAATAAAACGTATCATAAAATTCTAAATAGTACTATATCTCTGTTAAATATATAACTCTGACTTTCCATATCGATAGTATAAATAGTAATCGCCTCTCTATTTCACAAAAACTTAAATCTGCTTTTTTTATACCAACAGGCCGTTTCTTTTCAAATTTGGATTATCGCCTGAAAATACTACAGTACTTCATCGTATTCGCTGTTTCAGTATTTCAGTTATTATTTCATTTAATACTTCAACCTTTCCAAACTCCACATTGACCATAATAAAAATCGCAACTCCAGTTAAATATGCACATTTATTTTCCTGGTTTTTATCTATAACATTTTACGATCTGTCGGGAAAAAAGAGCGAATGTTTTCGGAAAAGTTTTTACATAACGGGCATTCTTTCACTAACCCTGAATGTTTTTTACAGCTTCGAAACTGTTTCGGCAAAGCAAACGATTTCGAAATTTTATTCAATATCGGCCATAAAACGACTGGTGCTTTTGTAATCCTCTAAAAAAACAAAGAAATAATCAAATTCATGGTTTATGTATGTGCATGTATTAAATTTTAATTCACCACCTTTGATACTAAAGTGTGTTTGTTAAAAAAACATTATATTATAAAAATTATCGTTTCTTACGTTTCATCAACTGCAGAACGAATTTAAATCAATATTTTTCCCAACGGGTAGTTATTTCAAAACACGATCTATCAGCTTCAAAACGAGATATAATATACAAGCCTGTTGTGGATATAACCTGAAAAATTAGTTGTTCACTCGATGTCGTTCGAAAAGCAAGAACTGAGGAAAGGACCCTGGATACGATCACTGAGTTGGGCTGGGGGATTTTGTCGCACATGGAGTATTTTCCAGATTTGTTCTATTCGGATTGACACCTCTTTCGATTCCTGCAACATCACCTAGTTTCTAGCCACTCCATATTTCTTAAAGAAGTCGAAAAAATCTCAATGACTATTACATCATAACAAACAAGTTTTTTTCACAAATAAACATATTAAGGATAGTCAAAAATGGCCGATAATTAACGAAAAAGTAAAAATTACTTTATTAAAAATGTTAATAAAATACATAAATCGTTTGTCGAATGGAAAAAGGACTATTTGAGTATTCATCTATGATACAGCGCCATCTATAATGAAGACACACATTATGCAATGACGCATTTAAGCTATAGGCGTCGAATATTTCAAGGCGACCTTTCCAATAATCTCTTTCCTCTTAAGCATTTACCTCTTAATTCAAAATAAAGAAAAATCGGGAGAGGCCAAATTTATTTGTCAAGATAAATTGGATAAAAGTGGCACAGAATCCCTTGAAATATCGTCACTTATATGAGCAACAATTCGAAATAAGGAACACGTCCAATAAGTAGATCCATTTTTCTATTGGAACCTTCAACTTTGGACACACGCGAAGCATGTTAGCATCATCAGGATTCAGATTGAAGAAGATGGTCAAGGAAACACATTAATAAATTAAAAAAAGTGATCTGGTGTTTAGTGGTCAATCTTTTTGAGTTTTGTTTAATGAGTAGTTACAAATGTTATAAATAATCGTAATGTGACTATTACAGGTGGGCAAAACTGTTATTTTTAAATTACTGTTACTGTTATTTTAAAATAACTGTTAAAAATAACAGGTTACTGTTATTTTTGTTATTTTAAAAATATTGTCACATTTCGCTTACATTTGCTCTTGTAACAGACATTTTACAACTATATTTACGCGCTATATACCATATAACAATAATTAGTAAAATAACACCTTTATGAATAATACAAAATACAGTCGTACAATATGCATACAGAACAGAGTAGGTATAAAGCCACAATTCAGAAATCGTTAGATAATAGATATAACCATTTCATTTTAGTAATAATTATGATTTAACTGGAAGATTCTATAGATAATCTGGACATTGGACACATATTACAAAAATGTTATTTTATTACGATTTTTGAATATTCCTATTTCCTATATGTTTACTTTTAGTTTGACTTTCTTTGAATACATCTAAATAATCTAGTGCATATCATTAACAGTAAGTAGTAGGTATTATAATAATATAAATTTTATTCTGAAGATTGTTCTAGACATTTATGTAGTTTTTAATGGTATTTAATGTTGGTGGTATTTTATGTTGTCTAGTCGTTTTATAGTTTAAAGTTTGGCCATGGACTATGCGGGGGTTCCCCTTATTACTCTACAGGCAGAGTTGAAATATTCTTATAATAAGTGCTTGTTTTTAAGTTTAAATTTTTACATGCCAAATAAGTAACCAAACAAGTAAATAAATTAGATATTGTATATAAAGAAAATTTGTAAATGTCCAAACGTTTTATTAAAATTAAAAGTGTGTATTAACATTATAAAACTATACTATTCCTATTGTTCTTCTCGAAGCAGCGGCTTACTCAACTTTATCAATAACGCTGCTTAATGCCGACCACTGACACCGCAGTCCTGTTATTTTCTAAGGTTGCCAAACCTGTACTTGTACTGTTGATTTGTTATTTGTCTGTCTACCTATTATTTGTTATTTCGTTTAGAAGCGGGGACGCGGCGCGACTACAAAACTCCATATAATATTAACAGTGTACCTATTATTTCTTCACAACGATAGCAGTTGTTAAACGTTAATAAGAAATAACAGTTATAAAACAACAGATCGTTAAATAACAACCCACCTCTATTGACTACTAGGTTCATGGAGCAATTGATATTATTTCAAATTTCAAAAATAAAAACCTGATGGTCGTAAAAATCATTAAAAAAATATTTAAAAAATATATATTTTAAAATCAAACAAATAAAATGTCTGCGCTCTTTTTAGAAACATCGATTGGCGTTTCGAAGCTCTGTTTTCAATTTTTAATCAAGGATATTTTCGGAAACACCATAGCTTTTAACCCGTCAGAAGTTTCGAGTAAAATTTGATTTTTTACCGGAAAGTGTTGAAAAGTGTTTTAAAAAAATAATAATGGAGTAATTTCTTCGACGAGACATTTACTAAGGAGTTTTCGGTTTGGTAAATACCCCCAGAGAAGTATTTTTTAGGAACTAAATATCGATTAATCTGTAAAAATACCCAATGGACATATTTGAATCAAGTTAAAAATATCCCATATTTAACTGAGGTGACCGATACTCGACTTGATGGAAATTCATTTTTAAATAAACAAACTATAATTTATATAATGCCCACTATATTCAAAACTTGTAAGTATTGCAATTGTTTCGACACATAGTGCCTTTTTCAAATACGAACTAGTAGTTTGAATTCCTGTTTTCATCCAGAAAATCACTTCAGAGGTGGAATAAATGAATTGAAGAACCGCTGAAAAAAATGTATTGAGCTTAAGGGAGAATATGCGGAAGAATAAAGTCAACTATAAACTTGTTTTATCATTTCCGCTCCGCGAGGTTTTCAATTAGCCTAGTACTGTTGTATAAATTATGTTGTAGAACATTTCAAAAATAAAATGTCCAAATATTTAATTTCAGCCAGGAGAAAATGAATAAACCACACGGTGCCATATCACGCGATAGCAGAGTTTGTAAAAAGGAGTTTTTTTTAAATTTGATTTAAAAAACTGTTAAGAAGGTATATGTTAGATGGAATATTGTTTTGAAGTATATTAATATATCGTTTCCTTAAACGTTTGTCATTAGGTAAACATAATTCTTCTTGTATTGTACTAATCACCGATAAACTTATCAACATTGTTACTACTTCCGTATAAGAAACCAAAACTTGCCCTGAATTACATAGCAAACGTTTGGTTTTCAATTAGCGAAACGAATCGCATAATATAATTAGGAACTTCCACTATATTTAAAACTGGCTTTTTAGGCATGGTAATACGATTGATGACGACTTGATGAAAACTACTTCATTAGTAAATAATATTATTTTGTAAAATATTGTACATTATCTGTTAGCTTTATTAAATTCTTAATATAAATCATAAATTATATCTCGTACAGGAAATAACGACCCCAGAATAACTATAATTATGCTGTATCTCCTTAATATAAGTCATTTACATTTATAGAGTTTCAGAAAAAAAACACATCAAAACACATCAGCAGTAGTAGTATTATAGACAATAAAATGTTGGAAAATTTAATATAAAATTTAAGGATTAGAGGCGCTTCAATAACTGCGGTTATTGAAACAATGCACCTTACAGGCTTAAAGTGGGCTTCAAACTACGGTGATCAGCTATCAATTAACACCGGTTAACATCGCCTATCGGCTACCAGTTTATGCTTAATTAACCTGTTAGCTTCTCGAATGGCTTGCAGAATGGCTAGAAGCGATCAACTAACCAAGGGGATAATTACCTTTTATTTTCCAAATTTAGATTTTACATTCTTGTCTAGGGAATATTTACAAACATACAAGCATTACACAAACATGTAAACAAAGTGAAAATAATCACATCGTGAGCGAGAATCCGCCTGCAGCCGTTATATACCGTACTGATGCTCTGGGTATCACGACCACCAGCGGGCCTTTAGGAAAGTCTTTTTGTCCATATTTCTTCAATGTTAATTCTGTGTTTGGTTATTATTGACAATCAGCGTAAATATTTTCTTGAGTGGGCATGAAAATCGGGCTCTCAGACCTCTCCATTTTTTCCATCGCAGTGGAATGTTTGTAGTATTAGTACATAACAAAAACATTTATAAAATAAACCGCAGAAAAATAAAATAAAATAATTAACAAGAGAAGTCAAGAGGAAATCATGGAAAGATTTTTGCAATAAATGCAAAAGATCTACTACGATAATATTTTTTTTATTGAGTTCTTAATAACCACAAAAAACCAATAAAAAGGCGTTAAGCAAATTAAATATAGACAGTCGAATTCAGTAATTAAAAGGCAACAAATAGTGAAATGTTATTCAAAGATTGTTATGCACATGGAACAATATGGAAGAAATAGTAGAGGCGGCAATAAAAATGATAAAAAAAGATAAAAAAAGAGCGAAATAATAGAGGGAGATTTTTAATAGAATTCCTCAACAAGATTCTAATACAAGGTACTATACCGCACGAATGAGAAGTATCACACTCTTAAATCTGTGTTTTAAGAAAGAACATAATACTGTTGGCTTAAACTATGGAAGCATTACTTTGTTGAACATACTAAAATTAAACTGGAACAACCAATAAGAAAGACTATGGAGCACCAATTGAAACAATCGCAAAGTGGCTTCAGAAAAAAGAAGAAATATAGACGACCACATCTGTTCCCTTAACCTGCTAACAGGAATTAAGACAACATTAAATAGGAACCAAGAAATAGATAGCACAGAAAGTTTAGCAGTACACACTATAATAATTTTTTCCTGTCTGAAAAAGAAATTTGTACCGGAGTTAAAGTGAGACAACGTAAATGTGAAGCAGATTGATACATTTAAATATTTAGGGGTCATCTTGGATCCCCTAGAGAATGTGATCTAACAAACAGAATAGATAATCTGACTAGAGCTTATTGTACAACGTACAAACCCTTTTTCTGTAGAAGGGAAATCACTAAGGAAACAAGGTTAAAGTTTATAGCTCGGTGATAGTCCCTAATGTGACTTACGGTAGTGAATCATGGGTGTTGTCTGAACGGCAAAAAGCAAAACTGCAAGTATTCGAGATGAGAGTGTTGCGAAGGGTTGAAGGGGTGACACGGTGGAATAGACTTAGAAATACCGAGATAAGGGAGACATTGGGCGTTAGAGGGATATTGGATAAAAGCCGAATAGCGATGGAAAAAAAAAAAAAGAATCACTGAGAAATTTGTCTCCGTTTGGTTTTTTGTTTTTACCCAGTGATTCTTTTTTTAAACGTTACTTTATATATTACAAATTAATATAATTTATTTTTTAGTTCAGTTTTGAAAACGGGGGGAGATTACCTTCCAAAACGTTAACGTTAAAAGTTTGTAAATTTTTTATAACATTTTTATATCTTTAAAAATATTGTTCGTTAGGCAAATTTATTACAAAAAAGAATCACCGAGAAATTTGTCTCCGTTTGGTTTTTTGTTTTTACCCAGTGATTCTTTCTTTAAATAAGAACAGGTATTTTTGATATTTTTTGAGTTTTAGACAGTGGCGAAAAACCCAAATAAAGGAGAAAAAATATATGAACACGCCACAATCATTGAGACATTACTTACCTCGTGCGGATGCTAGACGTGTGTATGGAGAGAGGAAGAGAGAAAACCATCGAGGAAAACTTGGAACAAGTCGATCGCTGAAAGCCTGGCGAGGCGAGGAATTGATTGGGAAGGGGCAATGATGATGGCCAGAGACAGAGGGAAATGAAGAAGATTCCACCAAGGGGACTGATGGCCCAAACCTCTACACCCAGTGGGTCGAAGAGGTGAAAACTAAGTAAAGTAAAGTTAAAACGAGTACATCCAGAATAGTGCTTCTCCTCATAGCGACTTTTAGTTCAGAAACATGTCTGCTAATCAACAAATACAAACCTTCGAACTGAAATAGTAACGAAAAAGGCTGGGGATAAGAGTAATAGACATATATTAAAATACTGAAATTAGAGAAAAATTGAAAGTTGAAGCCGCACTAGACAAGATTGAATCAACTGGGCATAACTTTACACAAAGTAAAAATGGACAGAAGTAGACCAGTTACAAGAGTGTAAGAGGCGAAGTGGTAGGCCAAGGGATCAAGAGAGAGACTAGTTAAAGCATGGAATGACACAATTGAGAAATATTGTTCAAGAGATGAACTATTGCAGTTTAACGGAAGCAGAAATACTGGCAAAAGATAAAATCAAATGTAATTTTTTTATTTTATTTAAAAATAAAATAAAATAAACAATGGTATTTCAATGTTGTTGAGATATCGCCAAACGGCTAATACTATATTAGATTTCCTTTCAGAACCATACCAAAATATAGCAGCGATTGCAAATACATTTTTTCACCTGATATCGTTTTCAGGAATTAAACTAATAGTAAGACAAGTAGATTGTAACTCGATATTTAGTTTTTTAGATCTATTTTCATTATGTAACATTTTAAAATTATTGTTGAAAGTGTGATTTTCCAACATTACACAGATTAGCATAATGAAAATTGTTTTGTTCCTTAACCTTCTAGGAGTCGCGCTAAGTTTTGGAGCATCAGCGATCGCTGCAGAATACTAGTGCGCCATTAGAAAACGTCGTATTTTTGCTACGTAGTGAGTAAGATAGACAATCATCCAATAAAAAGGCCCCTATTAAACTTAAATTATTCTATTAGGTACTTATTTAAGAACATAAAAATATATTCAATACAAGGTTTTTTAAAATAACATGCAAAAATTCTAATACATATATTTAAGAACTACTGTAAAAAAGAACAAAAATAATTTGAAAGTTATTTAAAATAGACATTGTAAAGTTAAGTTTCATCATGCTCTATTTCAAAACACTCTGAACAAATTATTAGAGCGTGTTCCAAACATACATAAGTGTGATATTTTTTTGCAGAAATTGCGGCCGGGCGAATTTTTTTTCCTGTCACACGTAGCACATCGACTTCTTTGATTTGCTGGAGGTTCCCGAGGTTGCTCTGTAACTTCTAGTTCAAGAATCTATCTAATTTTTAGTTTTATCGATCTTGGCATATTCGATACAGTAGAGCGTATTCCTATGTAATTACGTATTAATTCAAAAGATAGTTTCCGCAAAAATTCTGCCCGTAATCTTTTTTTTATCTACATCATTCGCGTTGTAAATAACTAGAAAATTTATATCTGCAACGTTTAACATTGAGTAAAATATTATTAGCCATCTTCGAGTGACACGTGCACAATTATAAGCAGCGCAAAGTTTGTCCACCGTATCTATTTTTCCTTTAGTTTTATTGTAAGTACTAAGTACTTACTGTATTGTAAGTATTAAGTCTGGCTTATTTGTTTCACTATCAATAGTGTGATCATGGTGTAAACTTCACATAAGCAAAATATGTTTATCTTTTTTGGGAACATAAGCTAAAAGCTTGCAATTCTCGTGAAAGGCAAACATTGACGACTTGTCAGGCTGATTTACTGGACGGGTAAATTCATCAGGAAGCTCTGTTTTATTTTTCCTACAAGAGTCATTCTGAAATTCTTCTTTAGGTTTTCTATCAACATAAAACTAGTAAACCAATTATCACTTTCGTTCCACTTCCTCTTATGGGTTCACACATCCTTACCACAACAGCATCTGGAGAATTATTTACCTCCCAAGGACCCGCAGGCTGTTTGCCAACTTATATTACAAAGTTACAAGTATAAAAAACTGGGGTCACAAAGAACATACATTTTTATTCCGTAATTGTTTGGTTTATTGGGTATATATTGATGGAAAATACATCTACCCCTAAGTACTTTTAATTTTTCGTCAACTATTACGTAATGAACGGGTGTAGATGCAGTTTTACCTTTTTCTACAAAGATCTCAAAAATATTTCGAATCGCTGCTAATCTATCGACAGACTTTCTAGCTTCGCGAGTTTCAAGATCAACAAACGGCAAATGTCGCAGTAAGAATCGAAATCTTTGTAGAGACATAGTAAGCCGAAGTATCTCGATACCAGTGACATCTACACCCCAAAGATCTTCAGGGTTCAAGTGATTGTTTTTTATTACTCCAGCTAAATGCAAGAGCCCAAACAATATTTGAATTTCAACGATGTCAGTTGTTTTGGCATCACGTTCTTGAGAATAACGATCTTAAGCAGCTTGGAAATGTTTATTTGTATTCCGTACAATAATTTGTAGTACATTTTCTGTTCACTATCTGTTTCATGTATATCCAGTTCAATGTTGTCTCCTCTTCATTACATTTATCAACGAGTAATTCTTCTTCATCAGAGGATTGAAAACATTGTTCCATTAAATTATGTAGCCGCTCTTGTTCTTTTTCATAGGACGCCATTCTAAAAATGTATATGTGTAACAGTGACAACAAAAAATACCGAAAATAACATACCTTATTAAAGGAACACAGAAAGGTAAATTAATATGTTTTGTTACGTCAGTGGTCGCTGCAGATTCTCAGTCTTCAATCTCGAACTATTCACCAAAACCCAAAGCTACTCTTTAGCTCACTCAATCGTCTACTAATATACGCTCTTGCAGGAAAAAGCGGAACACTTCGAGGGGAGTGCAATGGAAATTATTGTCGAAACAAAACCGGTGCTGAGCGACAGTCCGTGCGCATCTACTAAAAGGTTAATAGAACTTCTTTTATATGCATTAAGCCTAGAAGAAAAATACTTAACTGTTTGCCTAGCATAGACTTTTGGACACGGACTTCACTCAATTACATAAACTCCTGTTTTATAAATTTTCGGAAGCTATTGTAATCAAGTTGATATAACATTAAAATATTATTTTATTTTCTATATTTTTTGTCGCCCGATTTTTATCTCACACCAAAACCTTCTCAACACCTTCAACGTCTTTTTCGTGTTTGTTATTGACACTTGTGAATATAATATGAAAATCGTATAAAATATGTACATACATAAAAGTTATGATGATATAAAAACACCCCTAAAATATTCTCGATAAAATAATAGCGAGTATAAAATAAAGTCCCAGACATTAAATTTATTTTGGGCGCAGACTCATAATGAAGAATTTTATTAATTATTAAAGTAAACGTAAACAATGATTCAAAAAATATTTACTTAACACAAAATCGATATATTATTATATTTATAATTTAAAATCCAGATTTTGATGATGCCAATACATCAGACGATAATTAACATAAATTAAAAATCAACGTTGAAAATAAGGTATTGTTGAAGAGTACAAGAGTGTTTCATTAGTTTCATTAGTGAGGGCACCGGGAGATGACACATCCTCTAATCCCACAACTTAAACATACAAAAAGTATTCAACTGCTGTTATTAGCAATTGGATGGGTAACCATCTAAGAAAAGGACAGGCTTAAGTACTTTGTTTCTATAGTCAAGTGTGTAAAATCGGAATAAGAAACGTCACGCTAGTTACCAAGTTGGGCGAGTCCGGATGTTTTCTGAAAGTTCATCACTTGCCAACTGGTAAGTTGGGTAGGGTTATTCGGTAAGACCGCCTAGTGGTGTTACCCTATAATCCTAGGTGGCGTTACCGTATAACGTTTACCTATATTGTCCGATGTTCGGAATTAAAGACAACTGGATCTGGTTGGATTAAATCGGGAGTATTCGAGCTTAACTGATGAGTTCTTAAAGAACGAAATGAAGAGTTCGAACGGGACATAGTTCTTCTATATTTTTTTCTTTTTTTTTAGGGTTTTCGCCACGATCTAAACTCAAAAACGTTAAAAGTTCGTATATTTTTTTAGGACATTTTTATATTTTTAAAATTTTGTTCGTTAGGTAAATTTATTACAGAAAAGAATCACTGAGAAATTTGTCTCCGTTTGGTTTTTTGTTTTTAACCAGTGATTCTTTATTTAAATAAGAAGAGAAATTTTTGATATTTTTTGAGTTTTAGATCGTGGCGAAAAACCTAAAAAAAGAAAAAAATATATGAACACGCCACAATCATTCAGACATTATACAGTTCTTCTAGTCGTGCAATCTGTATTTAAAAAGACATTTAATTATTTTATCCTGGATAAAAGCCAAAAGACACAAAGACTGAAAGGCTGTGATCCCTTAAGGATAATCTATAGAATTGAAGCTAAAATTAAGATTACTCCACTATTCTAGTTATAAAGAACCTAAGTTCCTATACATGTTAGGCCTTTAATGTAAGCACCCTAATCCCTGATGCTTAGCAATTCATTGTCTTGCTCTAAATATTGTAACAGTTGCTTATTACCTTTAGATAGATTGTAAATATATGGGAGATTAAATAAAAAAATGTTTTTCAACAGTGAATTTAGTGCTCTTATGTAAAGAATTTATATGTCTGAATTGGATAGAACGAATTCGCGTTTAAATATAATGGAAATTTAAATATGAATATTAGATTATTTAAAATGAATTTCCATTAAGTATCGGCTACCTAAGTTAAAAATATATCTAGATAGAATATATCTAGATATATCTAGATAGATTCAGCGATAACATTTTTTGATATTTGAATGGTTATTAAAATAAAAAGATTATATATATGATGATGATGATGATGATAATCATCATCATCAACCTGTATCAATCTACTGCAGGATGAAGGCCTCTTCAGTATGCTTCCAACTCTCGCGGTCCTGAGCTTTCCTTTGCTATTCGGGTCCAATATACTTAATAATATCATCAGTCCATCGTGTTTTCGGTCTTCTCCGTGGACGTTTGCGATCAAGCGGTATCCAGTCCAGGACCGCCCTGGTCCATCTTTCGACCCATCGCCTCGCTACATGGCCTGCCTACTTCCATTTTAATTGCTTTATTCTTCCAATGATATCATTCACTTTCGTTTGTTCTCTGATCAATGTGCAGGTCTTTCTATACCGTCTAGTAATGCCAAGCATACATTTTTCCATTCCCCTCTGTGCTACTCGAAGTTTTTGAACTGACCATGATGCGAGTGTCCAGGTCTCACTTCCGTATGTCATAACGGGCAGGACACACTGATCAAAAACTTTTCTTTTCAGACAAAGCGGTAGTTTGCTCTTAAACACTATGTTGAGCCTGCCAAATGCCTGCAGCCACATTTAACGCGTCGGTCCACCTCCCGGACGGTGTTCCCTTCCATTGAAATCCTATATATATATATATATATATATATATATATATATATATATATATATATATATATATATATATATATATATATATATATATATAGTGATTCACAAGTTCCAAATCCGTTCCTAAAATAGAAATCCTTTTGTCCTCAGCAAATTTATTGGACATGACCTGCCTCTTCTTCTGGTTTATGTTCAAACCAAATGGTTCCCCAGCCCTTTACAATTATTGTACGTACGTTATTTGCAGCTCATCGGGGTCTTGTGAAAGAAGAACAATATCATCTGCCAATCTAAGATGATTTAAGTACGCACCATTAATCCTTATTCCATCTTGTTCCCAATCCAGCTTACGGAACCACTCCACTTCTGCCAGGCAGGCCGAGAAAAGAAGAGGCGATATTGCGTGCCCCTGTCGTACGCCCCGCTCTACATTTATTCCCACCTCAAGATCGTCAAGGTGGACTGTCGCTGTAGCTTCATCATATATCGATACTAGTAGGTTTACATAGGTTTTCTCTACACCTTGATTAAGCAATGCATCCATTATGGCCCGCTTTGAGATTGAATCAAATGCTTTTTTATAACCGATAAAAGCCAAGCACAGTGGCATAGTGTATTCGTTGTGTTTTTCTTTGACCTGCTGTAGAACCTGGATATGATCCAATGTACTGAATCCACTTCTGAATCCTGCTTGCGCCCTTGGTTGTGCGTCATTAAGTTTTCTTAGTATTCTTTTGGATATTATCTTGGTGAAAACTTTGTAGACTACTGATAGGAGGCTTATTGGGCGGTAGTTCTTTAAATCTTCCCGTGTTCCTTTCTTATGTAAAAGAATCACTTCTGCATTTTTTCATAAGCTGGGTACTTCTTGTTGTTTGAGACATTTTGTGTATAATCTTGCCAGTGTTTTAAGGTCCGACTACCAGCTTTTATCACCTCCACCGTTATACTATCCTTTCCTAGAGCCTTGCTATTTTTCATCGAGTCTATAGCCTTTGTCACTTCCTCCACCAGGATATCCGGCATTTGTTCTTCAGTAGGCATTGCTGTTCTTGTCTGATTCTGGTCCTCATATAACTTTGAATAAAATCTTCGGACAACCTCTAACATTTCGGTTCGTTTCCTGCATATTGTACCATCCTCACGCATTAAGGAAAACATGTGTGTCCTTTTCCTTCTCAGCTTCTGCTTAGCTTTGTTAATTCCCCTGTTTTCTTCCAGAGTTTTTTGCACTAGCTGCATGTTGAATCGGCGCGTTTCCTCTCGAATACGTTTTCTTATAGTTTTGCAAAGCTCAACGTACTCGACCCTGTCAAAAGGACTATCTGCATTCTTCATTTTCCGGCATTTTTTGATTAAATTAATGGAACTCTTTGGAACATTTATCTTCTGGTACTATTGAAGCCGCCGTTTAAAGCACATTGTTGGCAATTTCTTTATATTGGTCTGTAATTTCCATCTCCTCTGGGTCTTGTAACACAGCATTTTTTCGCGTTCTTTTCGGCAGTTTATCCTAATTTTTGCTCGTAACATTCGGTGGTCACTTCCCACATTAAAATGGTTAAAGACAGTACAATTGCAAAATATTGCTTTATCGTTTGACATAATACAATCAATTTCACTGGTGAATCCAGATGGACTTTTCCATGTCCATTTTCTGTTGATCTATTTCTTGTAAAATGAATTCATAATATAGTGTTCTTGTTCTTCAGCAAAGTCAACCAGCCTGTCACCTCTATAGTCCCGCTCACCATTTCCATATGGGCTAGTTGCATTTTCACCAGTTCTTGCTTTTCCGGTTCTGGCATTAAAGTCACCCATCAGGATTTTATACCTACACCTCTCTTTGTCTAAAAGTTGGGCCACATCATCTTAAAATTCCTCAATTTCCTCATCTCTATGGCTTATAGTTGGTGTATAAGCTTGGACGATTTGAAGCTTAAACATTTTATTCAACTGAATGACGCATTGGGCTAATCGGGTCAGATATACTGTGATATTTAACTGCACTGTCTTTCAGCTTTCGATTGATGAGGAATCCAATTCCACCAAATCGTCCATTCTCCGTACCTCGGGTGCAGAGTACGTGACCAGTTGAGAGCAGAGCCCAGAGAGCAAACTACAGAGCCCAATAATATCCCAATGTATGTTGTCAAGTTCGATTAACAGTTCTTGCAGTCGGGTCTCTGTTTTCATAGTCCGTATATTAAGCGTAGCGATGTTAAAAGTCCAATAGCAGCCTGATCTAACCTGGTGATTCTTAGCACCCTCTGCCTTGGGGCAGGTGTTCCCGCTGCCGTAGGTTTGGTTGCCCCTTGGCCTCCGGGAAATCAGGGCCGTGTTTGAGGTTGTACTGTCATATTTCAACATATTGAAATACTATGTTGAAGGTATGGACCGTAATCTGCCACGCTGGCCCAATGCAGGTTGGCAGATTTTGGATTTTTGGATCATGTTAGTCTGAGGCCTCTGCCTATATATATATATATATATATATATATATATATATATATATATATATATATATATATATATATATATCAGCAAAGCAGAAATCTTTCATGCTTTCTCCACGTGGTGCCACCGATCGCCTTTGATACCCGTTTCTAGCCTTTCAGCCGTCATCAGTCGAGCTCCAGACGAACGCAAGGAAGGCAGTTGGGAGAGACGATCGGAGCCAGACCAGGTCAACTAGCCATTTTAATGACGGGTCGTGATCGCACACAACTACGCCGAATGTTCGTAGCAGTCAGGACCGCTCGTAAGATTCTACCTGGAACCTCGGGTATCGTACCAGGTATGCCCACAAGGTAGCGTAACGGAACCTAGCTGATGACGGCTGAAAGATTTCTCTAATATATATATATATATATATATATATATATATATATATATATATATATATATATATATATATATATATATATATATATATATATATATATATATATATATATATATGTATATATATTATGCAATTACAAAAAAAACAATGTATTGTATTATCTTATATTTGACCTCCAACGTGTCAATAAATATCAACAAGACAAATGTGAAATTCGACAACGTTGCATATGATGCTAACCGAATAGAGCCCCTAAATTTGAAATGTGTTCAATATATTCCAGTTCATTCTCTTATTGTTTAATTTATGTAGTGATATTTCTGCTGTTCTTCAATAGAGTCATCGATAACATGCTTCTGATTTTGTTTTTTTGTACAGGCTATAGAAAGATAGCAATGAGACCTTTTTCTTGCATCTTTGGAACAGTGGAATTAATGGATATTATTAATTACGAGCTATACGATAAATGAGTAGTATCGTTTTCCATTTAGAGCGCACCATTTCAGATTTAATTTGCCACATTTTCCTTTCCACTTTTCAATTAGAAACACAACAGCTATTGTGGAAATCGAAACCGGTTTGCTTATATTGGAAAGTTTCCGTAAACTAATTTTCTTCCGTTGTCGCTTCGTATGCAAATATTAAACGTCGCCATTTTATGACTGCCGCTTATTCGTAACAGTTTTTGTTCGAAATAAAGTTTTTGCTTTTTTTATTAGTTTATGCTAATTAATGAACAAATTGTTCCAAGAGTGACATGAAGAACATTCGTTAAAAATAATTAAAAAATTGCATGATGTGGAAAAGGGATAAATTAAAAGTGTTAATTAATTCTTCTTCTGTCGCACAACAGTCCTTTAAAGAATCTTGGCTCGTTTTATTCGGATACTCAATTCTAGTCTGTTTTGTGTGATTAAACGTCAACTTTAGTTGCCAAAGTTTTGATATCTTTTTGGACATCATCACATCATTTCTCTCAAGGTCCTCCACTAAATCGTCTGCTTGGTAGTTTGCTGTCGAAAGCAAAGTTTGTTTTAGATACTCCTTTTTCCATCCTCTGAAAATATTTCAAGCGTTCCAAGCGTTCACTTTAAATTGTTCTATCATTTATTGATCTAAAGATTCTTCTTAGGTATGGGAGAAAATAAAAATCTTGTAATGCCAAACATGCACTCGAGCATGATCATAATATTGATATTTGTAATTCAAGATTTAAAAGTATAAATAATAATAAAGCAAAAACGAAATGGGAAAAAGGACCTATTCCATTCAGTCAACTTTTACAATTACACAGGTCAACAAATTTAAACTTTTTTAAGGTAACATTGATGAGAATAAATGTTTATGAAGTATTTTGTAGTCGTAAGCCCGAAAATGATAAGCTAATTACGGTAACACGTACAGTTTTTTTATTCCAGGAAATCGGTGGTTTCCGACATATGTTTGACATGCTAAGACATGTAAGACATGCTAAATATATGCAAAAATAATACTGAGGATTGGACATCATCTGTTTTTAAAAACCGGTAGTAGTTGCCCAATATATATGGGTTTTAGCGTCCCTGGTATCTTGCTTTCATCGTTCTCATATCCTGGCAAAACCTCTCTCCTTGTTCGTCGCTTACTGTACCCAAATTTTCCAGAAAAATATCCAAATTGGAGTGTAAAAAATGTATTTTTAAGTTCATGCGATACCCTAGTATTTCACAGGCTTTCAAGAGTTTAGCTATAAGGTATTTATAGTTTTCATCTTTCTTATTGCCCAGAAATCCTTTCACTACACTTATAAAATCCTTCTAAGCTGCCAATTCATCTTCTTTTAATTTTTCTTGAAAACGGAAATCACCTAGGAGCTTCCTTATTAGAGGTCCAATAAATATGTCTTCTTTTAGTTTTGCATCACTCAATTGACGAAATATTTCTTTTACGTACTTGAAACCATTACCTTCTGTGTTCATGGCTAGACAAGTTTTTCATTAATCCAAGCATATTATGGAGAGGCGAAAGAAGCACCTTTTTTGGATTAACAAGGGGGGCATATATTATATTTGAAGTACCAGAGTCAAAAGAAGTTCTATGAGGCCAATCTTTTTACTGTTATGTTCTTTTGTTGCCCTACTGTCACATTGGCACAAAAAACAGCAATACTGTAAACTGGGGTTATGTAACCCCAGTGGAAAATTTTTAAAGTTTTTTAAACTTCATGAAACAATTATTAATAAAAATACTTTTTATTTAATATTCACATGCCACTTGCGACTCTTTTGATTTAGTCATTCTAACAACAAATATGTGCTATTGATATTAAAATTATAAAATTACTAAAACAACCATACCAAAATTACCCCGGGTTTGGGGTGTCATTGGCAGGTGAACATAAATGCACATTTATAATTAACTGTGACTAGTAACAATATTAAGTAGTAAAAGTAAACAATATTAAGTAGTAAACATATCTTTATTACAACAAGTCTTAAAAAAACAGGTTTAGTGAAAAAAAAACAAAAAATTAATGATATTTTTTTCTTTATTTGGTTTTTCGCCACGATCTAAAACTCAAAAAATATCAAAAATACCTGTTCTTATGTAAATAAGAATATAGCATTGACAATCTAAATATTTTTTTACAAGATATGAATTTTCGAGAACCTACAATTAAGTTTACTTTAGAGATGGAGAAGGAGAATAAATTGCTATTCCCCGATACTTTAATATTAAAACAAAACAACACATTAAAAACAACAATTTACAGAAAACCGACAAATACAGATAGGTATCTCAATTTCTTTTCCAATCACTCAAAATCGGTCAAAATAGGAATAATTAAAAGTTTATATGACAGAGCAAAACTTGTTTGTACCGACAGTGATACACTACAAAAAGAAACAAATCACATAAAAGACATTTTAATAAAAAACAATCACCCAAAAATTTTTATAGATAAATCGTTTCAAACTTTTGATACCCGACAAAACAGACAAGTTATTAATAACAATAATAATAACTCTCGAACAATTAACTTCACAATTCCTTATATCCGCGGTATTTCTGACACAATTAAAAGAGTAGGAAATAAATACAACATAAGAACGACATTTACAACAAAAAATACTCTTAGATCTCTATTAACAAAAACTAAACCAAACAACACACAACAAAATACCAAAAATGTGGTTTATAAAATTCCCTGCGAATGTGGCAAATTCTATATAGGTGAGACATCTAGACTGTTAGATGTTAGAATAAAAGAGCATAAAAACTTTCTTAGAAAGGGCGATTTTAATAAATCTAGAATTTGTCAACACGCATCGGAATCGGGTCATAAAATGAATTGAAATAATTCCAAAACGGTATTAAAAGAATCGGTAACAAAATACAGAAGATTAAAAGAAACCGCTATAACTAATTTAAATAAAAATAACTGTATTGTTATGCCTTCGGTAGGTTTAAATTCAATATGGTTCCCGATTCTAAAGAATACAATTAAAAACATTTAAGAATTTCAATAAACAATCACCTATATATATTTTTTTGGTAGTATGTCACTGTCATTAAAACTAATTGTCAATGTAAGTATCATTGACATACACAAAATATATATTTACTTTCTATCTTTTCATAATTTATAGAAATTAATATACTTTATTTTTAGATTCATTTTGAAAACGGGAGGAGAATACTTTCCGATACGTTAACGTTAAAAGTTTGTATACGTTTTTTAGAACATTTTTATATTTTTAAACGTTTTGTTCGTTAGGCAAATTTATTACAAAAAACAATCACTGAGAAATTTGTCTCCGTTCGGTTTTTTTGTTTTTACCCAGTGATTCTTTATTTACATAAGAACAAATCTTTTTGATATTATTTGAGTTTTAGATAGTGGCGAAAAACCCAAATAAAGAAACATATATATGAACACGCCACAATCATTCAGACATCACTTAAAAAATTAATGATCATCTTCACAGAAAGCACATACAAAATATGGATCTTTATTCTCTTAATGACACATACCACAAACCCATTTCTTGCATGTGATACACTGTAACGTCGTAAGTCTGCTCCCTTATATGTGCTCCACTTTGTTTTACAAATAGAGCATACATCGTCATCTTTTTTTTTTCTTTGATTGAGAAGGTTTAGACTGAGACTCAACTGACTGCGTCGGTTCTTCGTCAGACAGTTGCATCACTTAACCTGGCCTAATTTTTTTACCACGCTTGCTACTTCGTTCATTCGTCACACCCCCATTTTCTCGTAAGAAATCAATGAAAGATGAATCCAAAGCACGTGCATGAGAAAATGCTTACTGTATTAGTTAGTCCATTTTCGCATGAGACGAGGAAATGCTTAATGTATTAGTTAGTCCATTTTCTTTAATGACTTCACAAAAATGTTTAGTTCTTTTGATGTTAAATGCTGTTCTGATTCTCGATTACCCGGTTATATATCGGGTCCTGGTAAATTTTTTTAGATTTTTTTAATAGCGCTACCTTGTTTATCCAGATATTTTTTTGTATTATTATATCCAAATCTCGACGTTCAATAGGGAAGCCCCATATTGCAACTTGACGTAAAGTATCCGCAATCAAAGTTTCTTCTTTGGGATTTAATACAAAAATACCGCCAACTTTTTATTGTATGTGTCACTTAATCTATTTTGAATAGTGCCACGAGGTATTTTACACTTTTTACTTGCTTTGGCTTGCGACATGTCCATTTTAATATCTGCTAGTGTTTTTTTTCAGGTCATCGTCACTATAATTGTTATAATTACGCGCGCCAAATGCACTAACGTATTTACGAGGCATTCTAACGCAAGACACAACCTCCGTAACAAAACTCAATCACGCACAGACAGGTTAGTGTCCGCGCTTTCCTTTCCCACACCCGCAATTCGCTCCCAAGGCTCGGTGTCAATATCACCCCAGTTTACGATATTTTGTACCAAAATACTCCTTACCTTTGTACTCTAAAGTCAGGTACAAAGAAATATCAATTTCTCCATGATTTAAAATAGAAGCAGGTACATGAAAATAGGACGTACTAGGCCATTTCTGCGAAAAGGTATTGTAATAACTACCTAAATGAAACGCAAAAAGAGCATTCTCATCAATTTTACAAAAATCATGTGTAAGCTACCAATATACTAATAAATATAATTCAAACAATTTTAAAAAAATTAAGAATCAGCCATACATCAGTCAAAAATGAAAGGGCAACGTGGGATTTTCAAACAGATACTTGAAAATGGGACGTGGTACGCCATTTCTGTTAAAAGGTAATTTAATAACTACCTAAATGAAATGTAAAAAAGCAAAAGCATTCTCGCCAATACTACAAAAATCATGTCGACCTGTTTTATTAATGTAACGCTTAGTTACATCGAATGTTACGCTACTAGTCTCATTACTCTATTATTTCATACCGCGTATATTGACACTTTTAAGAATAAGTTAGCTCCAAAAAATATTGCGAGAATTCCAAGCCATCACTTTAAATTGCGGAAATTAAAGGGCAGTTGCTAACTACTTGGAGAATTTCGATTATAAGGGAATGATTTTGTTGTCAGTTGGTTCATAGGTAACGGTTTATCGGAGGTTGCGATTATAGCGATTAAAATTTGCGGTTCGCTCGAATTAACCGAGCGGAAATTTATGCGAGCTTATGCCGTTCCCTGTCGGACCCCATAATACCGTCACATACTAAAGGATTTGCTAATTTTCAATTTAAAATATTTCGACTGTTCACTCTGAATTATAATTAAAACGAGATTCCGTTCAGCCGTGGTGATTTCCACGCGAATAATTTCGATCTCCATGAAATCTATTTTAATTTGACTGTGATATAACATGAGATTTCATATTTTGTTCAATTGTGTATTCATCGATCTATTAATCTATAAAAAATATTAATATACATACAGGATGTCCCAATAAAATGCATACATACTTTAACTGGTTCTAAATCCGTATTTATTTTCATACAGTTTACTTAAGGGTTTCAAAAAAAAAGCTAAAGAAACAGTTTTTATTTTCACTAACCCCAGTTTTCAAACTGCTCACCGTCGTAGTCCAGGCATTGCTGATAACGAGAAGCAATGGAATCGCATACATTACAGAGCATTGATTAATGATTATTTGATTCTGAATTTGAATGGTACTGATCTGCAGATGTGGTTCATCTCCAATGCAACAAGCGATTTGTTGAGGGTACAATTCATTGAGAAAATCATTTCCAGAAACGGATCTGTTAATTGACCACCAAGGTCATATGATTTAACGCCTTCAGATTATTTTCTTTGGCGTTGGGAAATTAAAAATAAATTTTTGATCTATGTCCATAAACCAGCAACTACTGACGCCTTGGAAGCCAACATAACTCGGACAATTGCCGACATAAGACCCCAATTAACAGATAAAACTAGATATAACTGAGGTAGCCGATACTTTATGGAAGAGCTGCTCTCAATTACGTTAAATCACAATTATTTTGAATTTGATAATTCATTTTATGTTTCTAATGACGGTTTGGGGAATGTTGGGGATAATGAGGAACCTTTTAAGTCCTTGACTGGCGGAAATTTTTATACATTTTTATAGACAACTTAGAAAATAAAATAAATCAACATCAGTTTGTTTAAATCATCACATCAATGGTTCAGATATGTTGATGACATTCTAATTTGTTTTATAGGTTCTGATAGACAATTAAGTCAATTTTTAACTCACATAAATACTTTACATAAGAACATTAAATTCACAGTTGAAGAACAACATAATAGTATTAACTATTTAGATTTAACAATTACTAGAAAAGAAAATAAACAAGATTTTGTTTCTTTCATAAACCATCACATACAGATTTAGTTATACACAATATTGTCATGCTTGTTCACAAAAGATGGCAGTATTCAACTCATTTATACATAGATTATTAAACATCCCCATGTCAGTAGATAATTATAGTAAAGAATTGAATGTCATCAAATAGATCACAGTAAATAACGGATACGACCCAAACATATAAATAAAATAATTAATAAAAAAAGTTATAATAAAACCATTAATTTAATATATACGGAATGCAAATTACAAAACAATTACATATACGCGAAAAGTTTCATATTAATATTAATAATTTTAAATTTAATTTAAATTTAATATAAATTAAATATTGCTTTTAAAAGTAACAATAGTCTTGGACGCCTCATGAAAAACAATAAAAGTCAAACAAATAAACTCTATAAATCAGGAGTTTATTTAATTGAGTGCAGGTCGTGTCCAAAAGATTTTTCTCTACTAAGGTCAACGAACAAAAAAGAAGTTACACTAAACAACAAAATAATTCTCATTATGCTAACCATTTAATGTTAGAAAAACATACTTTCAATGATAATTTTATAATATTACATAGTGAGAATAATTCCAAAAAATTAAATCTTTTAGAGAGCCTAGAAATTAATAATAGAAAAAAATTGAATATTTTGCTAAATGATACTTGTTTGTTTTTTAAGAAGCCTCTGCTAAGTGATTGGAGCAATCTCCCCTTTTTTGGCAGTCTGGTGTTTAGTTCATCATCCTGATTTCCCCTATTATTAATAGTAGTACCTAAATAGTTATGCTTTTCATTGTGTTTAATTTTCATGTTGTTAAGGTAATTGTTCTGTCCTTGCAATGTTCTTGGTTATTTGTCAATTTCATGATCTGTGTTTTATTTCGATCGATATGTACACCAAATTTTTCAGCTGCTTCGTTCCATTATTATTTAATTTTAATTTTTCTTCAGATTCTGCCGTGAAAACTATATTGTCTGCAAATATAAAAATGTTTTCATTAACTGGTTTTATATTTGCCCATCTCTCTAATAATATTCTATAAGCTATATGTAGATTTCTATTTCCAGAAAATTTTTCGTCGATACCAAAGTTAACCGTATCTCTCGATGTTGGTTTATGATATTATAACCTTCATAAGTCGGGCTCATATAAATGTCTGAATGCAGCTGAAAGACGTTTATTCCGATGTTTTTAAGAAGGCGAGGCAGATCTCACCACCCAGCGCCATCCAAATGATCTACGAATCATGCCCTCTAGCCTCAAGTAAGGTACAAATATGCGAAATACAGTTGAAATAGAGATTTTCCTCCATGCCAATTATACTAATGAAATAATAATGAAATCAACTTTTTACCTTCCCTACAAATCTAACATTTGCTAAATTATTTTTAGATTAATTCTATGGTGAATGACATTGAATAATAATACCCTGAGTTCCTTTAAAAAGCCTATATTATATCCCCAATTTTATATGCCTTCGCTTTGATTTGTATCAAGTGCTACAGGCAAAGAGACATTCGGTATCTCATAGCATTGAAGCGCCACTTGTCATTGAAGGCCGAATAATAAAGCATGTCGAAAATATATTGAATTGATCTGAAAGGGCGTCAATACATGTCTAATATTTTTTAAAATTGATCCCCCAGCGACTTTGACATAAATCACTCCACTGGGTGAAAAAAAAAGCCTAAATAATTATTCCTTAGAAAAAATATTTAAAAGAGCTCTATTTCTAATTGAGTATAATTCATTTATATATATATATATATATATATATATATATATATATATATATATATATATATATATATATATATATATATATATATATATATATATATATATATATATATATATATATATATATATATATATATATATATATATATATATATATATATATATATATATATATATATCATTAGTATCATTATCATTAGTAAGTGGGAGACCAGGAACCAATTTCTGGCCTTATAGCCTGAGCTCGGTATGAACGCAAGGAGAGCATATGAAGGGACCATGTTGATGGCGGACTGTAATCTCATACAACTTACGCCATCCTACGACGAACTTTCGCAGCATTTAAGACTGCACAGAGCACACTGTTGGCAATTTTGTGATGGTACTATGTATTCTCAAAAAGTTGAGAATCGGGCCCATGTAGAGACATATTAACAACAGAGATTTTTCTCGAACGAGGTATTTGTGCCTCTTTTTCAGGATGTGATTGTACTGTCAGAAGGTTTCGGCGCAAACATAGATTAATTTCAGTATTCCAAAATCAGATTTTCTTTACAAACACCCGAAAGGACCTAAATTATCGTTTTCATCGGCTGCCAAAGCAATTAAAAAGTCAAAAATTTTACTGTGAAGTGAAGCGAGTGGTATAAGTTGTTCAAACGTCGATGACTTCGTTGACCGGGGTACAAACGAGTAACCACAGAAGAGTGCGTCAAAATGATACTCCATCTATTCAAGAGAACTCCCTTTCTGCGATTGTGTCAGGTCCTTGTTCGACTAGATATGAATTACCAACATAATTCTATGGCGTTTACAAGAGGCAAACGCGAAATACCGTCCAACGACCTTGAAACCGTTGCTCCCTCAAAAACACGTCAAAAAGCGCAAGGCCTGAGCTAAGGAAAACAAAGATCGCTATTTGGCTGTTTAGAGCTGTTCACCGAGAATTTGGACGTCTTCAAGTTTAGTCAAGAATATGGTCAAAATTTATCAACATGGACTCTTAAAGCCGGCCAACACAATGTTAAAAAAAAGATCAAAATTGGTGCCTCAAGAATAAATATAAAACCGATAAAATAAAATCGAAGTCACCTGTACAACTTTTGGAAAAAGGAAAATGGCATCTCGACAATGGACTTGCCTTCAGAACTTCCAGGTATCAATGCAATACAAAATGTGTGAGGAATTACGAAGACTCAACTAGCTGGAAAACCGGTGTACAATTTGAAACAGCTGGCATTCAATATTCGAAAAATGTGGCGCTCTCTGTCCATCGACTACGCAGAAAAACTGGTCGAAAGTATACCTCCCTAGAGGTGTGAGGCCACACTTGTTTATTTTTGTGATTACGCATATTAAGGGATTGCGCCGTGTCAATTGTAATGCACTTTAATGTAAAAAAAAATTAAAATAAATATATTTTGTTTAAAAAAAATCCCGTTTACTTTATATATTATATATATATATATATATATATATATATATATATATATATATATATATATATATATATATATATATATATATATACATACATATATGCATATATATGTTTTATATCACATATTTCTACTCTAAGGTCCCATTTGTACCAGAATAATATTTCTCGAAACCAAACAATGGATAATTTTTTTTCGTTCCCCGCTCTGTTTTAAGGTTGAGTGGTCTTGTACAGATAAGACGTCTTAAAAGGAGATTCTTGACACAAAAAATCGTCAAGGGTAAATGAAGAAATTCTTTATTATTTCTTTTCGGCCTCGGGAAAAACGTTTTTATTTCAGATATAGCGATTGTTTCCGTTCACATAATGAATTGTTTGAAAAGAACCTACATTAAACTTGAAACCGTACTAATGGAAAAATGGATAGAATGGCACGAGAGATACTCTCATATTATCCAAATACAGGGAAATATAAAAAAAATAGACCCACAAAATTTTCCAAGTTTTATGTAAGTTTCCTTTCTTGTTACGATGTCATATACTAAATTTTTAGCTTCTCGCTTGCTTTGGGAAAGTTACAGTGTTGAGTAATGTATTCAAATCATTAAACTATGCTATCAAAATGAGTACTCAGTTTGAGCTTCGTTCCAGGCGCTACGTAGTTTTTCCGGTGCCCACAATCGTCCAGTTAAGCTGACTATTCGTCGTTTAATGAACAAATTCGAAACAACTAGTTTAGTAAACAATCCAGTAAAATCCGTAGGT
This sequence comes from Cosmopolites sordidus, assembly GCA_031761425.1. NCBI lineage: Eukaryota > Metazoa > Arthropoda > Insecta > Coleoptera > Curculionidae > Cosmopolites > Cosmopolites sordidus. The sequence goes on along the minus strand of JARFXV010000253.1, from coordinate 205,696 downwards.
CGTCGAAACGTTAGATCTGCAGAAAAAATTGCTGCAGTGAACGAGTGTGCAGGATAACCCGAGGCAGTCAATTTCTCGGTGTGCCCAAGAAATTGGCTTTCGCACACCGCAACTGTGCAAATTTTGCGTCGTGAATTGCGCGCACCTGTACAAAATCAATCGATCGAAGATTGAAACACTTATGGTGAACGACCATAGGCAATGTCGAGCATTCGCTGACTGGGTTCTGGAGCAGTTAGAAGTGGACCCTGGAAATCATATTCAACGACGAGCCTCATTTTTGAATGAATGGAATGTCAACGAGCAAAATTGTTGAATTTGGGGAGATAATAATTCATATGAGACTCATCATTTGCAAATGCATTCAGAAAAAGTAACTAATGTGGATTTTGGTCCGGCGGGGTCATTGGCAAGTATTTCTTTCAAATTGAAGCTAAAGCCTCCATAACTATGTAAGAAGTTTGAAAAATATAGCAACTTTATTCTTGTTAGAGGTAGTGGCTCTATTCAGGCTCATGTCTTGAGCTTTGCTGATGGACCAATGTTTTCTTTTTATGAATCCTTTAAGCCAGTCCTTGCTAGCTAATTTAAGAGTTTCGTTAAAATTATGTTTAATGTTAATTTTGACAGGATATTCATAAGCCATCTTTCTAATTTGAAGTGAAGTGCACCCATGAAATATTTTACCGAGGAACTTAACTTGGGAAGCCATTTCATCTTTTTATTCCCTTGTGAAGACTGGATTTCTTTCCAGCTGTGAGTTATCAAGGTTCTTGTTCTTCAATCTTTCTTGAACTTTGAAAATGGCACGCCAGTAGATCGAGCTGTTTCTCTAATAGGTTTCCCTTCATCCACTAGTTTAAAAGCTCTGTGTAATTGATCTTGGCCCAATGACGCCTTTGAATGTGATTGGCTTCTTCTATTGGACATTCTGAAATAATATATTATAAAATCGTTAAAATAAACAAAAAAAACTGACCATGTACTAATTTTACTTGCGAGTAATACCGGTCAGCGTGATCGGCATTGCCCGCTTAGAAACATTTCCGTAAAACATTTTTAGGTTAAAAACTTGTCGAGACAAATTCAAATCTATTATCACTTGGAATGCTTGATAACCATGCTACAACAATTACAGGTAACAATGTAAGAAATGTGAAATAACAAACACTCACCTCTGATTGTTTGACCTCGAAAATTTACTTTTACAAATAGGCACAAAAACAATTAATATTCGTTCATCCTAGATATCGGCTGGGTAACGAGCGGTGGGCCGGTGCGTTGGTGCGTGATGAAGTCACGCCACCCGCTTTATACGTGTGCAGAAACCCAGTAATATAGCAGAAATAGTAATGACCGGTATTACCTCCTGACTGGTATTACCCCGTTCTACTCTAACAGGCCCAGTATTTTCAAATTTCTTGAGTGTGTTGTGCGCTCAAAAGGACGATTACGGGGACCACAATCTGCTCGTAAGGAGCGAAACGTGGATACTCCACCATTTTTGTACAAACTTTTAACAATTCTAATTCGTTCTTAGGTCGTTAAACGATATATATTATAAAATGGCAAACTTTAAACTAAACAAATCACACTTAGGATGACATTAAAGTTTGACAGTTGTCAAAATACAGGGCTGCATTTTTTGAACCACGAAATGGATAACCTTGTACGATTCGTTGTAATTCATTCGATGCTATTACATTACTACAAACAGTTAAATTCCTGCAAGTATTTTGTTCAAAAATTTGGACATAATATCGAAATAGTTCGTGCTTTTCAATTTTCTGACGGGAAAACTTATCCGAGAGACAAAACTCACCCACAAAAGCGATATTATCTGTTTTTGAACTACTTCAAGCTGCGGTTTAAATATTTAAGTGGCACGCGGAAAGGTAGCAGGATGATATCGCAACCTGTCTCGGGAATTTATCGTCCCAACAATGACATTTAGTCGGCGGTGAGGGAAATCGTATTGAGGGATTTATTTTACGCCGTCGACTTCACGGGGTGTAAAATTGCGAAACAGACATTAACCAGAATATTAAATTACTATATAATGTTGTTGTGGGGTATCGTTTTTTTCTATAAAATAAGATAAAATATTTAATATTCGCTGTCTCAAACAGACCAGATGTTTTTCGTTAAATTTTCGATTGAATGTGAAGCTTCAAAAATTAAAAGTCATTAATAGTACTCAAATCAAAAACGATAGGGATTGTTTAATAAATCAAGTTGATTATATCCAACCGAGTAATTAGTAATATTGAATCTTAAATATTTCATATTTATTTAAATTAATTTTATTATTTAATTTAACTATTTATGTAAAGTGCGAGTTTGTTCGCTGTAATAATAATTTGATTTTGTTTTGAATCAAAAGTCTTTAACAGTTATTTAAACAATTTTTGCCACTGGAGTCCACTACATGGTGTTTCCTGTGGTGTTTCCATATACAAGGCCCGGCAGAGAGTTATGGTGTTTTTGAGAAAATTGACACACTCTTATTTTTAAACGAAAATCAAAATGTATTGGAACACATGGCAAATTTTATCAGTAACTCTCTTGATGTATGGCAGAAAAACTTTGGGGTTTTGGGATAATTTTCTAGTAGATTGGTTGGTATGACCAGTTGCCTGAACTTTATTAATATGCCTTTTTATTTGACGAATGTCATAGCCGTTTTGAATTAGTGCCGTTTCTAGAGAATTAAGTTCTGTTTTCCTGTGTTCCCTATCCGACAATTTTAGTGATCTCGTGACTAAAGTTTTGACTACCGAATTTAATTGGGATGGATGATGATGTGAGTTCGCATTTAGATAACGGTTTGTGTGTGATAACGGTGGGTTTACGATAGACTGAATAAGAGAAGCTTTTATCTGGCGTTTTTGATATTAGAACGTCAAGAAATGGGAGAGCAGAATTGTTTTCAGTCTCTATTGTAAATTGGACCTGGGGATGTATACTGTTCAAATGCGAAAGGAACAGATTTAAACATTTTGGTCTGTGTGGCCAAATTACGAAGTTGTCATCTACATATCGGAACCAGCAAGTAGGTTTCAACGGACTAGTGTTAATGACTTGTGTTTCAAAGTGTTCCATAAAGATATTGGGTAAGAGATAAAATATGTATTGGACATGTAATGTTCAATAAGACTAAGAATATCCGTTGCTGCATGGTGTTTGTTTTTTAGAATGTCTATAGATTCTAGAAGGGGAATGTTTGTAAATAACGAGGCAATATCAAAACTAACAAGAATGCCACTTTCGGATATACTGTAGCTTTGAAGAAGCTCAATGAAATGAGAAGAATTTTTGATGTAGGATGCTGATTTTTCCACGAGCGGCTGTAGAGTTTTTGCTAAATATCTTGCTAATTTGTGAGTTGGTGGACGATATGCGCTGACAATGGAACGAAGAGAAATGTCAGTTTTCTGGATTTTTGCCCAAAATAAATAAAGTTGTCCACGATTTCTAAATCCGTTGTGCGTCATTCAGTTTTTTTAATATGCTTTTAGATATTACCTTGCTGAAAACTTTGTACATTATTGATAGGGGGAGGCTCATTGGACTATATATATATTGGAAAATTATTTATTTTTTTTACTATATTGTTAACGTTTCCATTTATTTTATTAATTCATCCTCAGAAAAATTAGAATTCTACAATATACATTATTTTTTATAAACAATACAAATTTATATTTTTACACATATCAAAGTTAAAAAATATCATATTTTCTGTAAAAAAAATTAAAATACTCAATTATTCAAGAAGATACAGCTGGTATATGTTAAAATGTAAATTTGTAATTTTTATAAAAAATAATTTATATTGTAGAATTGTAATTTTTCTGAGGATGGTAATAAAGCAGTCAAAAAAAATGTCTTAATTCTTAATGCAATTGTACAATATATATATATATATATATATATATATATATATATATATATATATATATATATATATATATATATATATATATATATATATATAATAAATATATATATATATATATAAATAATATATATAAGAAAAAGAGCAACAGAAAATGGACATGGATAAGTCCATCTGGACTCACCAGTGAAATTGATTATATCATGTCAAACAATAAAGCAATATTTTGCAATTGCACTGTACTTAACCATTTTAATGTGGGAAGTGACCACCGAATGGTACGAGCAAAGATTAGGATAAATTGCCAAAAAGAACGGGAAAAAATGATAAGATCAAAAGGTAGCAAAGTGGATTCTGGGAAGCTACTGGAGAGGGGCAGAAATTTTGAAATTACTTTGTCGAACCGCTTTGCTGTGTTACAAAACCCAGAGGATATGGAAATTACAGACAATATAAAGAAACCGCCAACAATGTGCTTAAAACGGCGGCTTCAATAGCACCAGAAGATAAATGTTTTAAAGAGTCAAAAATTGCCAATGAGACCATTAATTTAATGAAAAAACTCCGGACAATGAAGAATGCAGACAGTCCTTTTGGTAGGGTCGAGTACGTTGAGCTTTGCAAAACTATAAGAAAACGTATTCGAGAGGAAACGCGCCGATTCAATATGCAGCTAGTGCAAAAAACTCTGGAAGAAAACAGGGGAATTAACAAAGCTAAGCAAAAGCTGAGAAGGAAAAGGATACAAATGTTTACCTTAATACGCGAGGATGGTACAATATGCAGGAATCGGACGGAAATGTTAGAGGTTATCCGGAGATTTTATTCAAAGTTATATGAGGACCAGAATCAGACAAGAACAGCAATGCCTATGAAGAACAAATGCCGGATATCCTGGTGGAGGAAGTGACAAAGGCTATAGATTCGATGAAAAATGGCAAGCCTCCAGGAGAGGATAGTATAACGGTGGAGATGTTAAAAGCTGGTGGTCGGACCTTACATAAAACACTGGCAAGATTATACACAAAATGCCTCAAACAAGTGATTGTTTTACATAAGAAAGGAACATGGGAAGATTTAAAGAACTCCGCCCAGTAAGCCTCCTATCTGTGGTCTACAAAGTTTTCACCAAGATAATATCCAAAAGAATACTAAGGAAACTTAATGACGCACAACCAAGGGAGCAAGCAGGATTCAGAAGTGGATTCAGTACATTGGATAATATCCAGGTTCTACAGTAGGTCATAGAAAAACACAACGAATACACTATGCCACTGTACTTGGCATTTATCGATTACGAAAAAACATTTGATTCAATCTCAAAGCGGGCCATAATAGATGCATTGCTTAGTCAAGGTGTAGAGAAAGCCTATGTAAACTTACTAGGATCGATCTATGATGAAGCTACAGCGATAGTCCACCTTGACGATTTTGAGGTGGGAATAAATGTAGAGCGGGGCGTACGGCAAGGGGACGCAATATCGCCTCTTCTTTTCTCAGCCTGCTTGGAAGAAGCGTTCCGTAAGCTGGATTGGAAACAAGATGGAATAAGTATAATGGTGCGTACTTAAATCATCTTAGATTCGCAGATGATATCGTTCTTCTTTCACAAGACCCAGATGAGCTGCAAAGACACGTACAAGAATTGCAAAGGACTGGGGAACCATTTGGCTTGAAAATAAACCAGAAGAAGAGTCCGGTCATGTCCAATACAGCCTGCCTGGAAGAAGTGTTGCGTAAGCTGGATTGGGAACAAGATGGAATAAGTATAATGGTGCGTACTTAAATCATCTTAGATTCGCAGATGATATCGTTCTTCTTTCACAAGACCCAGATGAGCTGCAAAGACACGTACAAGAATTGCAAAGGGCTGGGGAACCATTTGGCTTAAAAATAAACCAGAAGAAGAGTCAGGTCATGTCCAATAAATTTGCTGAAGACAAAAGGATTTCTATTTTAGGAACGGATTTGGTAGTTGTGGATCACTATATATATCTTGGGCAAAGGGCTTCAATGGAAGGAGACACCGCCCGGAAAGTGGAACGACGCGTTAAATGTGGCTGGTAGGCATTGGGCAGGCTTAACATAGTGTTTAAGAGCAAACTACCACTTTGTCTGAAAAGAAAAGTCTTTGATCAGTGTGTCCTGCCCGCTATGACATACGGAAATGAGACCTGGACACTCACATCACAGTCAGTTCAAAAACTTCGAGTAGCACAGAGAGGAATGGAAAGATGTATGCTTGGCATTACTAGACGGGATAGAAAGACCTGCACATGGATCAGAGAACAAACGAAACTGAATGACATCGTTGGAAGATTAAAGCAATTGAAATGGAAGTGGGCAGGCCTTGTACCAGGGCGATGGGACGAAAGATCGAGCAGGGCGGTCCTGGACTGGATACCGCTTGATCGCAAACGTCCACAGAGAAGACCGAAAACACGATGGACTGATGATATTGTTAAGTATATTAGACCCGAATGGCAAAGAAAAGCTCAGGACCGCGAGAGTTGGAAGCATGCTGAAGAGGCCTTCATCCTCCAGTGGATTGATACGGGTTGATGATGATGATGAAGATGATGATGATGATGATGCGATTTTGGCGAAGAAACATCAGAAAATTTAATACACCCCATATATATATATATATATATATATATATATATATATATATATATATATATATATATATATATATATATATATATATATATATATATATTAGCCATTAGCTAAGTTGACTATTGTTACAATTGTTCAACAGTTACTTTTAAAATTTTGCATTAACTAATTCTTTTATTTAAGTAGAATTCAATTATATTTTCTTTCATTTTTAAAATACATTTTTCTCGGTGTGCTTTAAGAATGTTTTTCATAAATAGTAAACTTCTTTTTTTGCTATTTACTTTATCGCAAATAAAAAAGAAACATCAGAAAATTTAATACACCCCCATGAACAAAGAAAAACTTAATTTAATAAAAGAACGTTAAAGCTTATTTGAGAAATTGTCTACTTTATACGAAAACAATATCAATAAGCTGAAAGGCATCGGAGCAAAAATTTTTCATGAGACAAAATGTTTTCAATCTTCTAGTTTTGTTTTCATGTCCCACTTCCAAAAGTAGTATTTGTATCTTGAAACAGAATGCGACTTTTATTATTAAAGTTTTAATGGTGAAATACGTTCCATTTCGGTGTTTCAGTCTTTGTAGGTCGTTGCAGAAATTTTAAATTAAGTCAAATTAAAATGTTATTAGCATCTTACTATGGTCAAAAAGTAACGTAATTTTTGTTTATAAAATTCAGGCGTTTTGCGTATCGATAAAACTTTTTTTTTTAGTTGAGGTGACTGTTCTTTACATCTGATACAAGTTTACTTGTATTAGATGTCACAATTTCTTTTTTAATACAGCAAGTTAAAAATTATAAGTATTTAAGAACGATAATTGAAAGTAATGGCATAATAGAAAAAGAAATAGATGAGAAAATGGACAAAGCACGAACACTTTTCAGTATGATAAAGAATATATTCTTAAACAAGAGAGAAATACTAAGGAACATAAAAACAGAAGTAGTAAACAAATAGTTCAAGTCCAATTTCTAAAATACAAATAAATAGGACCAACGATATTATACAGGGTGTCCGCTTATTAATGGTACACAGCAAAACTACAGATTTTTTGGATAAAAATACTACGATTTAACCCAACTTACCTTACTCCAAATATAGTAACCAATAATAACCAAGATACAGAGTGTTACATTTATAACTATATTTTCAATTTTCGTCACTAAATTTCTTAAAAAGTATCTTTCTTGAACGAAATTTGGTAGTGAGGGGTTTGTTAAGATAGGAAATTTAAATGTCTCGAAAAATTTTATATAGATTATATAAGGCACTGTCTGCCACACTTTTCTACGTTTCAAAGGTCACAACTTTTTTGGGCCTTAGTATATTCGCATTTTCGCTTATGTTGTATTTATTTCCTACTCCTTTAGTTGTGTCAGAAATACCGTGGATGTAAGGAATTTTGAGGTCAATTGTTGGAGAGTTATTATTTTTGTTATTAATACCTTATATTATATTATATTATATTATATTTTATTTTATTATATTATATTATATTATATTATATTATATTGTATTGTATTGTATTGTATTATATTATATTATATTATATTATATTATATTATATTATATTATAGATTCGTTTTGAAAACGGGAGGAGAATACTTCCCGAAACGTTTACGTTCAATAGTTTGTATTTATTTTAGAACATTTTTATGCGTAACCTTGTCAGATATTACATTCTTACCTAGAAACATTCACAAGAATTTTAGAAGAACTTTTTTGCCAAGTACGGGATTCGAACCCGCTCTACATTAACGGCGATATCGTAAGGCTGACGCCTTAGACACCACAGCTAATGTGGCTCCTAATAATAATAGTTTTAATACTTTATAGTAAAACAGTTTTCGAAAAATTTTCATTTAAATTAATAAATTGTTTTCAAATGAAGAGATGTCAGATATGATAGGCATATACGCGCAGAAAATTTTAATGGATGTCGGGCTCATTGAAGGTATTTGGAAACGTATACACGACGAAGACAGTCGAATTTTAAGATTTTCAAAAACTTCTACTACAGACTAGATGAAACAGGTTCTTTCCGTCCGAAACGAGATATCGCAGATTGTTCGAAGACTTTAATCACCGACCAGTAAATAGTTGTTCGCGTAACCGAAAATCTTTAAGAAAGCACAAGACGCATTGCTCTGGGAGTTGGGATAGGTACGAGAAGGGACTATATCCGTTTCACTTCATGCCTGTGCAAAATCTATTGAAAGCTGATTTGACAGCTAGACTAAAATTTGCCCGTTTCTGTCATACTCAGCAAGAGGCCGATCAAATGTCAAAAAGAAAAAATTGTTTACAGACGAAGCAAAGTTTACACGTAGAGGTATATTTAATTTTAGAAATAAACATGCGTGAGATGTATAAAATCCACACTTAGTATCCGAGCGTCATTTCCAACACGAATTTAAAATTAACCTTTCGTGTGGTGTTCTTGGTGATTATGTATTGGGTCCATTTGAATTACTACCTAACTTAAAAGGTGAACTATAATTTAATTTTCTTCAAACTCAGTTATCCGAATATTTATATAACATTGCTCTAGAAATAAGACGAAACATGTTGTTCATGCAGGATGCAGCTCCGGTACACTTTTCTAGACCTGTCAGAGACCACCTGAATACCCGTTTTCTTAAGTGCTGGACAGACCGTGCGAGTCAGATGTCTTGGCCTCCTCGGAGTCCTGACTTACACTTAACTTTTGTGTGTGGGGATATGTAAAATCATTAGTGTATGAGGAAGGAGCGAATACTCAAGAATAATTACGGTATAAAATTGAGAATGTTGTTGAAATGAACAGTTATTATTTAAAATCAGACAGTCGTTCAGTAAACGGGAAGTGGGTAAAATCGGAATACACTAAGGTACAAAACAGTTGTAAATAGTAACTAAGTAACTAAATTTAACAATAACTAAAATTAATCAATAACTAAATTTCCAGAGCGTCTTGATGTATTTATTTTAATCGTAGTCTACCTAAACTTGAAGAAATTTACCACGTAAACGCACGTCTCGCTAACCATGTTAGCATCGTCAGGAGATGATGCTAACATGATTAGCGAAACGTGCGTCGAGAAGTTCAAAAAAAGTAATTTGGTGTCTAGTGGTAAATCTTTGTTTCACACCAAAGGTTCCAATAGAAGAATTGATAGTCTACCTACTTTAAGAAAAGTGTTTCAATTCAAAAGCTCAATTTAAAAGAATGCAATGAACGATTTAGACGCAGATATCTAGAAAATGGTAACCCGGAGCGACATTTGCAAGGTATACAATATAATACAGTATAACAGAATAATATTTTTATTAAAAATACGAATATACTAAGGCGCAAAAAGTTGTGATTTTTCAAATGTAGAAAAGTGTCGCAGACAATGTCCCCTACAATCTACATAATATTTTTCAAGAAATTTAAATTTTTTATATTAACAAATCTTCCAATACCAAATTTTAAAAATTATAACTTTAACACCCTGTATCCTGGTTACTATTAACTTATGGACTAACGTAAGTTGAGTTAAATCGAAATAATTTTACTCAAAAAATCTGCAATGTTGCTGTGTACTATTGATTAGTGGACACCCTGTATAACAGAGAGGTATAAGACACGAATTAAAGCAATGGAAATGCGATTCTTACATAGGATAGAGAATAAAACAAGAAGAGACAGAATAAGAAATGAAATACACAAACAGAACATACAAATAAAGCGAATAAATTAAAAATTGATAGAGAGACAATTTAGATAGTTCAGACGCATGTGCAGAATGTAAAATAACAGGAAAAAAAATACAGAAAGAGTGAGAAAAAGATGGATTGAAGGGATAGAAGAGGGAGAAAAAAGCATAGGAATAGAGTGGAAAGGTAATAAGCAGATGATACAGGATAGGAAGAGGTAGGGGAAGAAATATATAGCAGGACAATCAGTTGAAATAAAAAGCCTTATACTAGAAGGATAGTCATAGGACTATATCAATAAATAAATATAATATGATTATTAAAATCGGATCGAACCAAACACGTCACTAGATGGCAGGATGATTACCCACAAAAAATATTTATGTTTGAGCCAGTAGAGACAAGGAGCCGAGGCAGACCGAAACTGACATGGAGAGAAGGTAACGTCTGGTCTGCAACTAAGTAACAACATCTAACCATGGAAATACAGACGACTGGACCAAGAAGGCTTGGGCTGTAGCGACCCATTGATGACAATAAAGCATTAAAAATATTGAAAAAGTGGTGCGGTAATGAAGCTATGATAAAAAATATATTTTCAGATGGTACAAGGACTTTAGTCATGGTAGTGGAGGAGTTGAAGATAAATCACATTCAGAAAACCTTCTTCATCAACCGATAACGAAAAAAATATCAAAATTAAAAATCTTGCACTGAGTAATCACCGATTAAGTAATAGAAACATATCAATTCAAGATCAATTATGGAGAACAATTTGGGCTTGTCTCGTATGTCTTCTCGTCTTGTTCTGATTTTTTTGAAAAACATCGTCATGATGAAGGTATTGAAAAGATGTTCTTTGGATGATAACATTCTGAAATACATAAGTGTTGATGATGAGGCAATGATCTCTGTTTATGATCAAGAAACACATCAAGAATGTCGCCTTAAAGATGAAGCAAAACCGAAAAAAACAAAAAATGTCAAAGAGGGTCAAAACTCTAATTAATGTTGTTTTCTTCGATAACAGTGGTATTCAGTTCAAGTATTTGGCAAAAACTACCTTCTAACTGGTTAAACGGTTAATACGGAATATTATTTGAACGCAATATACCAGGCGTGGCGGTTAATAGTTCTTAATTTTTTCCTAAGGATGTATAGGAGGTTCAATGGGAGGCAAAAGTACTGAAAATGAATATTAATAAAACTGTACAAAATTGATTCCAAACAGTTTAAGTTACATACTCTGAATGTTCGGAACGCTTGACAGCTTTTCCTTGTATATTTGCAACGTGTTTAACTTATTATGTTAGTGTATTTCAATAAGGCCACGTTTAAAATTACGATAATTTTAAATTGTAGTAACTTTTGAACGGGTGAGTTAATTGATTTGAAATTTTTATAGTAGCTGAAGGATTGAGTAGATAATCTTTTCTTAAGTTCTTCTAATTGTTTTCTCTAATTCTTTTAAACGTGTTCTTTTTAAATGTGTCGTAGTATTTTGACATCTTCCCGTCTTGCTCCTTTTCCATCACCGGGATGCTTTCTCCGCCATCTCATTAATTGTTCAAGATATTGTTCAATTCGACTGCGATACTTTGGGTTATACCTTCAAGTTATATACCGTGAAACCGAAATTCTTCGAATATAGTCCCCCTCCTTTTCGTAAAGTGGAATAGACTTAGAATCGGGCACTGTCGCTTCTCACATGGTCATCTAATAAGTGGTGACCCTGCGTCAGTATGTAACTTATGTGGTGCTTCTCTTTCTGTTCGTCACGTCTTACTAGAGTGTAATTCGCTATCTGCTCTTGCACAAAGACATAGACTTCCCAGGGACCTTCCGTCTATTTTGTCCTCTCATTACTCCAGTTCTCTTTTTGAATTTCTCTGTTCCTCTTCCTACTTTCCTTTGATATAACCCATCTCTGTTATCTTTAAACTCCTCTTTTCTTTAAAAAATTTACCTACTCTTAATTAAGCTCTATTCCCTGAATTACATCTAACTGTAGCTGTTTCTTTATTTACTGCCTACTGCGCAATATCGTTTGAGATCCATTGGAATATAATCATACACTCTTTAATCCATATTACTTTCCTTATACACTATATAATTATCAAAACTAAATAATGTATAAAAAAAACGATAAATGCTCTTGTCGCATTTGTCGTCGAAACAGCATCGAGTAAACGCTTTGAAAATGGTGGATGAGACTCCATCTAAATGTCAGCGAAACCGGCCACCAGTGGACATTCAGTTAACACAGGATACCCGAGAAACTATCGTTTCCTGAATTTCACTTTGCGTAATATTTGCTGATCTTACCTCTTTAATTGCGGCAATCCATTAAATTATTTTTACTTTATCTCTACTTATATATTCATAAAATTCGATTATTTGTCTAGTTAGCCTACTCGGATTCATCCGTTTTATGTGTCCGTAAAACTTAAGTCTTCTTTTTCTCATATCGCTATGTATATCTATGTTACATGTTGTGCTCTTTATTTGTTTCTGCCCATATATACATTCTGGCTTAATAACTGTTGTAATGTCTCAGTCTTGTGTTGTTAGATAGGCATTTTTTGTTGTAAATATTTTGTGTAAGTTTCAATGCCGTTTCCATTTTTTAACATCTACCCTTATTGGCCGCTTTTTCCAACCCATTTTCAATGATTATTTCACCCAAATATTTGAATTGAGAGACTCGTCTGATGTTACCATATTTTGTTTTTAGAAATGGTGTTCTTAGTCTGTTGCAGGTCATGTATTGTGTCTTTTCAAAGGAAATTTGGAGTCCTACCTTTTCTGCTGTTTCTTTTAGGATTTCAGTCTGTTTCTGTGACGTTAATACATCTTGAGCCTAAATTGGTAGATCATCAGCAAACGCCAAACAATCAGTTTTGATGTTGGTTCTCCCCAGTTCAATATTCAGGGCTGCAAAAAAATTCTTTTTTTCACGACACTCCTGTATTACTTTTTCTAGAACACAGTTAAACAAGAGTGGCGAGAGTCCATCCCCTTGGCTCACTGTGTGCGATAGGGCGTTGTAAAATCACTTTTCCATATTTTGTAGCCCATTCTGGTCACTTTTCGATCAATGAATGGTTCAAATTAATTATTTATTGACGGCAATCTTTATTAACTATTTCCCCTGGTTCCAGAAGCTCATGCTACACGACATCCTTCTGATCCCACCAAATGCACACCACTGTCTTCTTTTCAAAGCAATTCGGTCTTGCCGTTGATCGTGACGGTTGTCCTGGGTCAACCTATAATTTTCTACGTTTTGGGTTCTTGAAATATATCAATTTTTTTATCTCCAGTTACGATCCGATGCAAAACAGCATTTCTTCCATGCCAAGAAAGCAAACTCTCGCGTTCAGCTGATGGGGGGTTAGTAATAATCCCATTTGATAGCTTCTGGATCTTTTTCAAGGCATGCACCCTATAACAAATGGTTCGTGGACCAATATTTAACCTCTGCCATTTGTTGCTGAGTTTGCATATCGTCTTCTTCCAACACACCTGGGCGTTCTTTACCTTTCATTTCTTCTACAAATATACGACGGCGTGTTTTTTTTGATTGAATATGAAAAGCAGTACGTGCCGCAAATGTTCTTTATTTAGCTCGAAACTCTACACGTGGCGTATGTCGTGGCAACAAAATAAGACATAATAGATTAAACTATGAATCGTCCCTTATTTTTAGCGCCAACTCTTGTAAAAATTAAGAATTCTTAACCGCTACCCCTGTCAACACATCGCAATAATGGTTTGTTGAAAATCAAAGAAATATTATTCCACAAGCAGAATGGAAAAAATATTGTAATTAGTGTGTTATGAAACGCGAAATAAATTCATTCATCAAACAAAACAATAGAATATATTATCAAACTTGCCACCTCATAGCCAAGACGATAGTTTAAACTTAATTATGTTCAGAGTGTCGATAAAAACCTTAGCCCCCACTAACATCCGGCCCCCAATTTATCCCAAAACCCATACTGGAAACTATTTTGGAAGCAATATCTTCCCGGCAAATTGAAATAACTATTATCATGCCCGAAATTAGAGAAGTAATTCTGAACAAAATTAACTTGATGTCTCTTAAAATTATGTCGCACTTCCTTCCTTGATTAAACGTCTCCTAAATTATTCTAGAATTCGCGGTACCTTGTTATTAAAAGGCATTAATCTCTTGAATGGTCTTTAAAAGAAAGTATTTAACGATTTTATTAAAATATGTAGAGAAAAAAAGTTCGCTTCCTTTAAAATTGAACAGTGTATGAAAGTTAGTGTAAAGAAATCAGTTTTAATACGAGGGTTGCTATTTATGTATCACGAAATGGCAAAAATGGTATTGCTAGACGTCATCTGACATGATATATATATATATATATATATATATATATATATATATATATATATATATATATATATATATATATATATATATATATATTTATATTGACTTTGCTGAAGGACAAGAACTCTATATTATAAACTCGTTTTATAAGAAAAAGATCAACAGAAAGTAGACATGGAAAAGTCCATCTGGACTCATAAGTGAAATTGATTACATTATGTCAAACGATAAAGCAATATTTTGCAATTGTACTGTCCTTAACCATTTTAATGTGGGAAGTGACCACCGAATGGATGGACCTTATTGCTTAGCATCGACTGTGATGTGATCCTATTTTATGGAATGAAATAGACAAAGTATCTTTCTGGTGCAGCGAATCGGATTGCAATCTTAAAATGGAAAAACAAAAAAGGAAGTTTGATAATTTAAAACAAATAGATTCTGAAAGTCCAAAAGAAATCCGAGACAACAACAAATTAGTTATAAATGTATCTAACCACCACTTATCCACAGATGAAGAAACCATACTAAGCAAAGGCTTCAACTTTCCCATTGCCAAGAAGTTGAATCAACCCTAGACGACAAGCCAAATGAAGAAGCTTAAATAATCAGACAAGATGTAGCGCCAATACTACCATCCAACAAAATACCAAAAGCAAATGTTAATAATACTGAAATCAGAGGGCTCGAAAGTTTAAAAAGAAACGACGATATCACTATATTACCGGCAGACAAAGGAAACGCAACGGCCATAATTTAAAGATGACAAATATTTTACTAGAAAAGACATATAAACCAGTGAACAGAGATCCAACAACCTATCTAGAAAAAATAACCAAAAGCAAAATCAAAGCATGGAAACTAGAACCGGCCATTGAACGAAGAATAATTCCAAAGGAAAAATCAAGTAGATGTCCTAAACTTTACGGTCTACCCAAAATACATAAACCAGAAATCTCATTAAGATGTATCCCATAGTAAGTGCCTTTGGTTCTCCAACACAACATTTGGAAAAATATCTAGCAAGTATCATGCAACCAAGCGTCAAACTCGGGTCCTATGTTCAAAACTCAGAACATTTGATAAGGATGATTAAAGATTTCCAACTAGAGGATACAAACATACTGGCAAGTCTGGACATTGTCTTTCCGCCATATGTGCGGGAACTCTCGAATTATCTTTATCACCCGTTATAGCCAACCTGTTCATGACCGACTTCAAAACAAAGGTATTGGCCAACGCTCCTTTAAAACCTAAACTTTGGAAACGCTACGTGGATGATATCTTTATAATATGGCCTCACGAAAACGAACTTTTAAACAACTTCCTAACCCAGTGAAACGGAATACACCCCAGAATTCAGTTCACTCTGGAAGTCGAACATGATAGAAAATTGCCGTGCCGTATATATATATATATATATATATATATATATATATATATATATATATATATATATATATATATATATATATATATATATATATATATATATATATATATATATATATATATTATTAATAGGTGCGTCTAGACCGGGTTGGATCACGCAAAGCATCCTGACTCATTTTCGAGTGTTCTTTCTAATACTCCACACCTCTCTTATCCTTTCTTCGTGGATTCTCTTTCTCTCCTCCGTCCACTTTGTTCCGGATCTGCTCGAAACTTAGCTCTCTGATGCAACATTCCACATATGTATTTTGTGTCTGTACGTTCTTCTATCTCTGTCGGACTCATTTGTGCCTTTCCCAGATCAGCTCTGACTTGTGCGATCCATGGTACTGTTAACTTGACTCCTTGTATGTACGTAAGAATTCTGTTGGTGAGTCTTGTCGATGGGAGTCTACTGATATGTCCATAGAATTTCAACCTTCTTTTTCTTATGTCCGCCGCTATGTTGGACATTCTATCTGTGGTCTTTCTAGAATGTAGTCTGTATCCTTCCTCTGTCAGTTTTGGGCCGAGAATTTTCCTCATAATTTTACATTCTTCTTTTAGTATATTTTCTGTGCCGCTTTTTGTATGGAGTGTAAGTGCATCGCTAGCGTATAGTACCTCTGGTTTAATTACTGTGTTGTAGTGTCTTATTTTTGCGTGTGTGGATAGGCATTTCTTATTGTAGATATTGTGTGTCTTGCCGTACACCCTCTTCATCTTCGAGTCTTCTGTGCTATCTTCTCTCCTTCTGTGGGTTCGAGGATCTCGCCCAGGTATTTGAAGTGAGTGACCCTATTTATTTTGCCGTATTTGGTGTTCAAATTTTGAGCAGAAAAATACGGTTTTTTGAAAGGATATTTGTTGACCAACTTTCTCTGCACATTCCTTGAGGACTTCGATCTGTTTGTTTGCCCTTTTTTCATTGTCTGCGAGTATAGCTAGGTCGTCCGCGATATATATATATATATATATATATATATATATATATATATATATATATATATATATATATATATATATCGTAAACATCATATCGTATACATTGTAAAGTTTGACATTGTTGACTGTATACGTACTTAGAACGTTTTGTCATACAGATGCTTTTTGTGTTGTTTAGTGACTTGAATTGAATATTTCATCAAAAAATTGAATTAACTCCTAAGAATGTTTGTGCTATGATTAACTACGACTTTCAACGTGGATTATCTCAACAATAGTGCATCGATCAACTCATTTTGACTTATGCCGATGAAGCACCATCTAAAACCACTGCGTGTCACTGGTTTAGTGAATTCAATTGTCGCAGTCGTTCGCTCATGGACGAATTTAAAGAAGGTCGTCCAAAATTGGTTGTTGGGCCAAAAAAAATCGATACTGTACGATTGTCAAGTCAAGATACAAGATTCAAGAGTCAAGTCAAGATACATTACGATTGTCAAGTGACATAACAGATTGGATGGATGAGGCCTCCGTGTGCATTAGTATATTTAAATATACACAAGATTTTACATGAACATTTAGCCGTTAAATCTGTGCATGGGCTCGTTGGATTCTACATAATTTGACAATTGCCAAAAAAAAGGCTCGTGTCGATTAGTGCAAAAAAAAAATGGTCAAAAAATACAATGGTGCATCAAAAGCTGTGTATAACATCTACACAGGTGACGAATGTTGGATATATGCGTATGAGCCCGCAAGTAAACAGCAGTCGACTGTATGGGTCTTTCAAAATGAGACACAACCAATAAAAGTTGTTCGCGCAAGAAACACATTGATGCAAATGGTCGTTTGTTTTGGAATAAATGGGCAGATGGCTACAGTGCCACTAAAGAATTGTAGAACGGTTAATATTGAGTGATACATAACTAGTTGTTTGCCAGAAGTCTTTGAAGAAATAAGAAAGAACAACCAGTGACGCAGCATCAACCTTCACCATAACACCGTGAGCTCTCACTGATCGGACTGAACAACTCAATATTTGACCGATTAAAACATCGAATTAATGGTTCATCCGCCGTACAGTCCTGATTTGGCATCCAATCATTTTTTCTATTTCCGTTCGTGAAGAAGAAACTACGTGGTCAACGATTTTGGGAAAATCGGCTGATACGTTCAAAACTCATGTTTTGGAGATTCTTCAATCGGAATGTAAAAAATTATATGAAAATTTGTTCAAACATATGCAAAAGTACATCGATCATCGCGAAGAATATTTTGAAAAACAATAAAACTATTTTCAATGATAAATATTTGTTTTTATTTATTATTCCAGATACATAAATAATAATTATAAACCCTTGTATATAGTTGAGAATAAAATAATTTGCTTTGAATAAAAATTCGAAATTTTTGTAACTGAGAATTTTTTTTTCATTAATCTGACTTGCGTTAATATGTTTCAGCCTAAATATTATAGTCTCAATATATTTAATAATATATTGTCTGAATGATAGTGGCATGTTCATATATTTTTTCTTTATTTGGGTTTGTCGCCACGATCTAAAATATAAAAAATATCAAAAATATCTGTTCTTATGTAAATAAAGAATTACTGGGTAAAAACAAAAAAAAAACAAACGGAGACAAATTTCCCATGTTCTAAAAAAATATACAAACTTTTAACGTTAACGTTTCGGAAAGTATTCTCCTCCCGTTTTCAAAACGAATCTAAAAATAAATTATATTAATTTCTATAAATTCTGAAAAGATAGGAAGTAAATATATTTTTGTGTATGTTAATGATACTTACATTGAAATACTCTCAATATATTGCCAGTTGTTAAAATGTCTTTAAGCCTTAAGTGTGGACGGTATGGACTATATGTATATGTGGACGGTATGGACCTTATGGGCGGTATCCCTAGGTACGTCGGGATTTTTGTTTTAAATAAAACCAACAATTTTATAAAAATAACATGCTTGATTATTCTATCAAAAAGTTATGTTAGTTATGTGGAAGTTATGTTTTAAAAATAATATTTTCCAAATGTCTCCCCAACTGTTTTTACAGATCGCCATTCTTTTTGAAAAAATGTTTATAACAATTTAGAACAATTGCGGTTTAGTTTCACAAATAACTTGACTTGTGTTGTTGCTTCAGGTCATTAATCGTCTGCGTATTGTTAGAATAGGCTTTGCCATTGAGGAAGCCCTACAGGAATAAGTAGAGTGAGGTTAGATTGCATGATCCTGCAGGCCTCTGAATATCACAATTAGAGTTTAAAAATTGACATAAATGGAAAGATCACATATAAGTTGTATAACAAAACTCTTTTTGTTCTTATTTTTTTCCTTATAATTAAAAAGAAATTATATCAAATTGAAAATACATTTTTAAACCTAATACCGATGACGGACTAGTACATTGTTTGACGTCGCAATGTCTATTTCCCCTCAACATTACAGACATCTGATACGAGTGTTTTAGTTTTTAATCAACTTATCTTGTTATTACCGTCCGTGTATTAATAAATTTATTTAAAATGTGAAATTTAATTAGTTATCGTATCTGTTTTACACCATTTTGCACGAATACTACAAAAACAACCCCTAAAAAATTGTTTTTAAATGTACCCTAGACGTTAAACGTTGAAATCAATGGTTCCAAGCAGCACGACGTATTAATCCTAAAACATCAAATTTTTACAACCACCTGTCATCAAATATAATATATAAGATTATAATTGAACATTTCTTAGACTTTTATTAATAATTAAGGCTGTGTAAGTTCTGCTCATAACTTTATGTTCTGGATATATACACCCTTTCACCATTCAAATACTATTTTTGAGGTTAAATTGAACATAACCTATAGCTTTGTCACCTTTTTTTTAACTCAAATTGGTGCTTTAGCACATTGAACTTCAGTTGAACTAAGTCGAATGGCATTTTTGAAAAAATCTGTGACCATAAAAATATCCACACCAGGTATATTATCAGAATTATTATTATGGTCTTTATGAACCGTTTGTCACACATTACTGAATTAAATTAGTAACCAACAATATTTTTTTTGCACTAAACTTCAATAAGTTTGACAGTATATACACAGGTAAAAACCGTTGACTTACTTACGTGAAAACACTTTAACATAATGACGTCACAAACATGGCAGCCAATGGTGGCGCTTTTGTAGTAACGTTATTTTAAATTTTATAAAATTTTCATTTACAAAAAAATTCATTTACAATTAATTGTAAAAATATTTTAAAATTTTTAGCGTCGATTATGAATATTATTTATAATAGTTTTAAAATGACGCGGCCCAGAAAACATGTTCGTAATAAATCCAAAGTTTCCTTCGCAATATGACTGTGGCGTCATCTGGTCCAAGAACATAATGTTAAGGTGCAAAATATCCAATCGGGGTCATAAAAAGTTTCTTAACATATTGCGGTAGGGTTCGCTATTAACATTAACCGTTTCACCATCCTTATTTCTATGAAATAATGGCCCTATATCCCCTCCAGCCTACAATGCACACCACATTGTTACTCCAAGAGGATTTAAAGGTTCTTCTGCAATCACTCGAGGATTTTCTTCTAAAGAGAACGTCTCGAGGACTTCCCTAAATCCTACAATGCTGCTTGTTCTCATAACCTGTCAGGCGGAAATCAGCTTAGTCGGAAAACATCATTTTATTACAAAATTCTATTACCATTCCGTATTCACGGCTTCTTTATTTGTATTTGCAGCATATTTTGTATTTGTATTTGTATTCTGTATTTGCAGCATATTTACGGAACGTTTTCCGTAAATTCGTTCTTTAAAATTCGTTCTTTTAAAAGTTATAAGTAATTAAAATGATGATGAGACACTTGCCTCACCCTTTAAATCATTCTAATACTATAAAACGAAGCTGGTCTTTAGAATGCCAAAGAAACAGTTGTCAACTGCAAGACATGCATAAATTATTACAAGTTCACAAAAGGGTCGACTCGCTACAGGACCTGCTGCAAAGGGCACTCTCCGTGAGGATGATTTGTGACCCATTGGGATATTATTACGACTGGACCACCGCTTACGGACGCTGATACATATTTTGTCAAGCCTTTTAATGAAATGCCCAGCACGTTCTACCACAACGGTTTTGTTCTCTAAATGTTCAGTCTTGCTAAATATGGAAAGAATTTACTAATTGTTTTTTTGCTAAAATATTATGTAAGTTTTACATGAAACATTTTACAATGAGCTTATGAAGAATATTATAAATATTCAAAAAACATAGATTTTTGTTTCGTGCTGCATGTAAAAATTTCGCAATTCTTCAGCGGCCATCAAACTTGAATCATTCACCACCAGATGGCATGAACTGCATTTGATTACAGCCTACATCCGACATACCCGATGTATATGGTCGTATCCCATGATCATTCCTTTAGCTGCTTTTCGAACGTTTTCCGAACTGGCAGACTTTTGGAATTGTTCGCGAAGAGTTCGAAAATAGGCTCTATTATTGTCTAGCCAATAACGGAGCACATTTTAAAAATTTAATAAACTGAATGTTGAACATGAAGTCATATGTTTAATTCATCTAGTAAAATCAATTCTTCTATTGGAACCTTTGGTGTGATGCACTAAACTTGAAGAGATTTACCACTAAACATCAAAACACTTTTTTGAAATGCTCGACGCACGTTTCGCTAACCATGTTAGCATCATCAGGAGATGATTTAATCTAGATTAAATCATCTCCTGATGATAATTTAATCTAGATTAAATAATCTCCTGATGATGCTAACATGGTTAGCGAAACGTGCGTCGAGCAGTTCAAAAAAGTGTTTTGGTGTTTAGTGGTAAATCTCTCCAAGTTTAGTATCTAGTAAAATGTTAAAATGTGTCGATTTTTTAGAAACCGTTAGATTTGGCCATAGGATATATAAGAGAAAAAGTGTCTGTTATTTCAAGATGAATCCAGATATCTAAAAGAAATTAGGAGTTTCTATTAAAAAAATGTCAGATGACATATGTCCGACTTTTCTGAGGCACCCTGTATAACTAAAAATATAATTAAAATGTTTCCCTCTTAAAACAAAAGTTGACGTGTTTCGACGTTTCATATGAGAATAATTAGTTCTACCTGAAACTGGGGAGGTTACTTTTGAAATGAAAGCACTGTATATATAAGCAAGAAAAATTCAACAGTATTCTATGTGCCTTGCCGTTCAGCAACCACCATAACGCCAACATAGATATTCCAAGAGCGGTTTCTGAGCTTAAGCTGTCATCAGTCGGGCTGCCGAAGAAATGGCTAAAAAAGCGCCTGAAGGAATGGCCATAGCTATGAAAAATGTATGAAATTATACCCGTCATTCGACGTGGCCAATGTTGTTGTTGTACATTCTTGAACACGATATATATTTGAAAAAATTATATAATCATTGCCTTAATCGAAATTAGAAAAACAATGCCGAATAAAATAAAAAAAATTCTTTTAAAATTTTGTCGCATTTTCTTTCTAAATTAACCATCTCTTAAATTATTCTGGCATTCGCCATCAAGTTCTTGTTATTAAACGACATCAATCTTTTAAATCATTAATTAAAAGTATGTGATCATTTTAATTAATTTATGAGAAAAAATGGAGTTTTATCATGACACGTGAACAATAAATAAATGACTGAGTGGCGGCTTGTGGGTTTTTAAAGTCGGAGGGCGTAGAAGAAAATACTGCTGCTGAATAATTTTTTGTTGCTTTCCCCTTCCTCCTTTTTACTTTTTATGTTATTGAAACTCTATATAGGTGGTGAACCAAAAAAATGAGGTAAAGGAAAGAAACTGAACGGAAATAAAATATGGTGTTTTGCTCTGAAAAATAGTTTACTGTGATAAATGCTGGAGGGGCGGCGCCCCAAAGACCTGTCTCACGAGCCGCGTAATTATTCTTCCACGAGCCGCGACTGACTATCTAAAAGAATCAGTCGAAAATAATATTGATAGTTTAACTGTTATTACCAGTTACTTTTGTTCATTTCTTTAAAGTGTAATAATTCAAAAAAGTTATTCTGAATATCAGTAATTTAGTTTCTCTCGATATGTTGCCAACGGATTCTTGTTTGTAAGAAGCTAGAAGTGTTCCTGCTTCATATGTGCAGTACAGAGTAGATTTTTATTCGAGAGCTGATAAATCTACTTTTGCTTTTGTTCTTTTTTATTATTACAATTGTTTATATAAGTAAATATTTTCATAATAAGATATGCGAAATTTTTCTGTACAGTACGAGTATCTTATTTTTATACAGTGTGGTGTAAAAGTAAATGTCCCATGAATTCTATGCACTATCTGGATTTTATATGAATGCATATGGAGACTTTGTTTAAAAATATGCTGTAGGAACCGTCGTTTATTTCCCAATTGGACAGAGTTTTGTTAAGTTGATGTTCCTGGATCTTTTCGAACACTTTACCTTCCACTTTTAATGTTTTCGGCTGATCTTACTGTTCGTGATATGCCTTGTCTTCTAGCATCACCCACTTTCCAAAGCTTGCCTACCAATTTGTGTATTGTGGGCTAGAAAGAAGCATTTCTAAAGTTAAAAGTCCTTCGACATTGACCCTGAGTGAAAATAATTATTCTTCCAATTCTAAAGCAAATTGTAACAATTTGTGTTACACAACACTACTCTGTCTTCAAACTCATGAGTTTTTAGCTTATTTTGAAAAAAAAACAATAAAATGGGTTAAACAAAAAATTACATATTTTAATTCAAAATGGGGAGCCTTCTTTTACACCACCCTCTATATTCGTCGTCAAATCATGTCAACTTATATGTTTCTATTTCATTTTATTTAGTAAGACGTTAAGTAACTCGTTTTTATTTAGTTTAGAATATTTCTCTTGCTCAGTTTATCTCATCTTAATGTTATAAAGCAAAGCCACTGTTCAAAATGTCGAAGCTATAATTGCCAACTACAAGACCTCAATAAATTAATGCAAATCCACAATACGGACGAATATATTTTCAAAGATCATCGAAACATGATTCGTAACAAGACCCGATGCAAAGGCCCACCCGTAAGAATGATTTGTTATTCACTGGCATATTATTACAATTGAACCACCGGTTACGGACACTGATATACATTTTACCAACCCTTTTAATGGCATGCACAGCACGTTCTACC
Source organism: Cosmopolites sordidus (assembly GCA_031761425.1). Taxonomy (NCBI): domain Eukaryota; kingdom Metazoa; phylum Arthropoda; class Insecta; order Coleoptera; family Curculionidae; genus Cosmopolites; species Cosmopolites sordidus. The sequence goes on along the minus strand of JARFXV010000253.1, from coordinate 181,560 downwards.
ACAACAGTTTCGTTTTGTAAATGTTAAGCTTTGTTAGATGTTGAGAGGTAAATACTCTCAACATTTCGCTGTAATAACATTAATTATCGAAGTTTTAAAAATACATTGAGTATAACTATTCAAAAATACATTCAATTGCATACACCAGCCATAGCAATATCATTCTTAAATTATAATCATTCTTATAATTTCGTCGTTAACAGAACCTATTTGAATCAGAATTTTTTCCCGCTGTAAAGTAATTTTGAAGTGCCATCTTTCAGCTTCAAAACGAGGTGTAAAATACTTCCCTACTATAAATATAACCTGAACAATCAGTTGTAGACGCGATGTCGTCCGAAAAGCAACTTTTCACGTATTGCCTTCTTCTACTCCCAAATGAAAAAAAAGCTGCAGAAGCTAAGGATATAGCAGGTAAAGTGGTAGTTTGTTCTTAAACACTATGTTGAGCCTGCCAAATGCCTGCCAGACACATTGAACGCATCGTTCCGCCCCCCGCACGGAGGTGGAACAAAATCTTCTGCCCAATATATATATATAGTGATCTACAACTTCCGTTCCTAAAATAGAAAGTGTTTTGTCCAAATTTATTGAACATGACCTGATTTTTCTTCTGGCTTATTTCCAAGCCAAATGGTTCCCCAGCTGTCTTCAGCTCTACGTGTCTGAGCAGTTTCTCTAGGTCTTGTGAAAGAAGAACGATATCATCTGCGAATTTAAGATGGTTTAAGTATGCGCCATTGATCTTTATTCTATCCTGCTCCCAATCCAGATTTCGGAACATTTATTCCAGGCAGGCTGAGAAAAGAAGAGGCGATATTTCTCTACATTTATTCCAAGATCATCAAAGTGGACTGTGGCTGTAACTTCATCATATATCGATCCTAGTAGGTTGACATAGGCTTCCTCTACACCTTGGTTAAGCAATACATCCATTATGGGCTGCCTTGAGATTGAATCAAATGCTTTTTCATAATCGATGAACAGTGGCATATTGTATTCGTTTATGACCTGTTGTAGAACCTGGATATGATCCATTGTACTGAATCCACTTCTGAATCCTACTTGCACTCTTGGTTATACGTGACTTAGTTTTCTTAATATTCTTAACATTCTTTTGGATATTATCTTGGTAAAAACTTTGTACACCTCTGATAGGAGGCTTACTGGATGGTAGTTCTTTAAATCTTCCTGGGTAGTTCTTCATGCGCTCCTTTTTATGTAAAATAATCGCTTCTGCATTTTTCCATAAGTTGGGTACTTCATGTTCTTTGAGGTATGTTGAGTATAATTTTGCTAGCGTTTTATGTCAGACCGTTTTTAATGTCCGACCACCAGCTTTTAATATATCAACAGTTATTGCCTTGACTTTTATTTCATTATTATTTTTAGAGCCTTGCCATTTTTCATCGCATGTATAGCCTTTATCACTTCCTCTACCAGGATATCCCTGGTGGCATTGCTAATTTTGACTGGTTCTGATCTTCATATAACTTTAAATAAAATCTTCGGACAAACTACCTGCACACTGTAGCATCCTCACGCATTAAGGAAACATTTTGTATGCTTTTATTTCTCAGTTTCTGTTTAGCTTTGTTAATTCCTTTGTTTTCTTCCAGAGTTTTTTGCACTAGCTGCGCGTTTCCTCTCGAATAGGTTTTACAAAGCTCAACGTACTCGACCCCACCAAAAGGACTGTCTGTCTGTCTGTGGAAATGATTACAGAGTTGAACTGGAAGATTTTATCGCAGCATATTCTGCAAACTTAACCTCTTCAGTTCGTTGATATGCGCTATAAATCTCTTGAGGAAATAAAAAAAATCGATTCGAAAGTGTATAGGAAAGTGAGAGAAATTACATCCAAGATTAAGTTGTATATTACTTTTTTCATAAATAAATATACCATATCAATGGTAGGCAAAAATATCGAGATATTGGCTACTAATTGTAGTATCTTTATCATTATCATTATGTTTATCATTTATATGTCCAAGAAAACATATTTTGGTTTGATACTGATTCAAATACATGCTAAAAATCACATTGAAAACTATTATGAGTCCTATATCACCTTGGTACAATGAAAGCAACTTTACGTTACCCGAAATTAGAGATAATTCATAGAAAAGTTTGATGTCATTTGAAATTATCTCGCATTTCCTTTCCTCATTTAAATTCTTTTATATTATTCGAATATTCCCGGATTCTATAATATTAAAAGACATTAATCTCAGGAATCGTTAAAAATGAAGAATTTGAAGAATTTAATTAAATTATGGGTAGAATAGAAAGTCGTTTTGTTAGTTAATGAACAGGGAAAAATGGACAGTGATTTTGATTAGTTGGTTTGGAGCAAATTGATTTGTTTTTGAAGGTGCTCTATATATAAAAGTTGCAAAATAAAGAAGTTATTAACAGTTACAAAATTTGAAAACAGATCTGACTTTTTGATATTCTCGACCACTGCATTGTAACACTCACAAAGATAAGTCGATTTAGAGAAAATTATTTACTCCGTTTCTTGTAAATGTGACCTCGTCGGTAGCCAAAATAAATTTGGTAAAATTTTCATTACTGTTATACTGGTGTAAAAACCACTGACAAAATTCAACTCTTATAAGATAATCTTCGGGTTGTAACGCTTATACCCGTTGACAATGATAGGAATAAAAGCGTTCTTGTCGTATAGTCTTCCACACTTTACCATAACCAATTCCAACTTGACCTGCTAAAGACCTAGTTCTCATTGTTGGCTCATTTTCGACAATCTCTAAAATTTCTTCCTCATTTTGTACCATTTCACGTGGAGGAGGTCTTCCAACGTGACCTCTGCGTTGTGCCTTTAAGTACCCTGTGTCGCGAAGTCTTGTAACTAAATTTACAAACCGCGGAGCTGTATGATTTCTTAAAGCAAACTTTTCCACGTACAACTGACAGGCTACGGCTGCTTTTTGTTGGCACTCCCCGTAAGCTAAAATTATGTCCAGTAGTTCATTGTTTTCATAAACGTGTGGCATTTTAATCGCAGAAAATATACAAAAATTAAACATGCAGTATTAAGGAATTATTATCACTGGTCAAATGAAACATCGCACTCAAAAGAAATATCGTACAAGAATATACAAAACTAGTCTTAGCCAGTATCAGCAGGAATAAATATTTTATGTATTTACAACGCAGTAGACGAAAATATCAAAAAGTCTGTCTGTTTTCAAATTTTGCAACTGTTAATAACTTTTTTATTTTGCAACTTTTATGTCAATGATTTTTGGTAAAATTAATTATTTGTACAAGTTCTACAACCTGTTAAAATAAATGTCTCAACTTTAAAAATCCTGTATATTGCGTTATAGTCTTAACAGATAACAACACCAGTGGCGGCTCGTGGGTTTTTGAAGTGGAAGGGCGTAGAAGAAAATAGTGAAGCTGAAGATTTTTTTTGCTTTCCCCTTCCTCCTTTTTACTTTTCATGCTATTGAAACCCTATACAGGAGGTAAGTCCGGAAAACATTTAAATGTTGTATTGTTACTACTTACAAGGACATTGGTGGATGGGTTGTTGCTTGTTGCGCAAATAAAGGAATTAATAAGTAGATACTTACCGTTTCCCGAAGAGTAAACTATTCAAACAGTTTATCGTAACTGCAAATCAATAGAGAAAATTCAAAAAAGTTCATGAGAAATTTGAAAAGTTCAAAAAAATATCAAAGTTTTATGACAAAAAAGGGTTATTGTACACATTTTTGTCGGTGAATAGCACCTCGCCGTTTCTTAGTTTTTAAAGTGAAATTTCCTTAGCCTGTCCTTGTCCAAAAATATTTTTTTTAATAACCTTTTCAATAAAGTGCGGAATTCGTTCGAACATAGCACTCTCAATATTTAACATACCTAAAGCATTTAATCTATCTTCCCCTATTGAATTTCTTAAATATGTTTTAATCAAGTTCAAAGTCGAAAAGTACCTTTTGGCTTCGACTGTGGTCATCGGTATAGTCAAGTATTCTCAATGCCTTAGTGATTTCTTTAAAAGCTGTACCCAGTCCCGTATTCAAAATAAAATTTAATGTCCTTAAACAGCCTTTAATGTCTTCATTTAGAACCCTCACTCCGCGAGTCTATTGCTGCTCACCATAAACAATAAACAACAATAATAAACACGAAACAAAACAGAAAATTAGTGTCTTTAACTTAATTAGTGTTTAAAATTTGTCCTATTTTTACATTATTTTTGAACTTGACTCAAATTCAACACGGGCGTGGGACGATCGTTAATTTTTAATTCAACTTTCTCCTCCAAACTTAAATTAGTCATCATTAACTGTTCTAAATCAGACACATTCATGTTTGCAATTAAAGGTTGATTATTTTTATTTAAAAAGTACTACTCAGTGTATGCATATGTAACAAAGGCCAAATCAAAACAAGTATTTGCCATGCGAAGGAAATACGCGACGCCGGACATATCAAACACTCCATACCCATCAAATCAGCGTTTAAAACTAATTACCGCTACGCTCGATCGCAGGGTATCTATATCCAAATCGCATGTTTTAGAAAGTAGCTAAACCCCGGAATTCTGGGAACCAACAAAACATGTAACGCCAACGACATGATAAGATGACGTAGTGTACAGTCAATGGAGGTAAACGTCCGACCAACGATGTAAAAATTGTGGCGAGAGGATGGAATTTTTATCCGCAGTATTTGGTGGGATAGGTCGACCGACGTTCTTCTACATTTGGAGATTTTAATTTTTAATAATATATCTTAAAATGAATTAAAGGAAAGAAACTGAACAAAAATAAAATATGGTGTTTTGCTTTGAAAAATTGTTTACTGTGATATATGCGGGAGGGGCGGCGCCCCAACGCCCTCCCTTACGAGCCGCCTCTGAACAACACACCTCAGAAAAATAAGTTTAGAATAGACAGCATAAAAACAACTCCTTATCAAATTTAAATCAAATATTTTCACCACAAAATATAAAAGTTCTTATATAAAAAGAATGTCAAAGTAGCCCATAAAACAATCAATAGTTTATGAAAGTTAATCAAAAGTTGCAAAGCAAAAGTAAAAAATAAAAATAAACCTGGAGTATATCAGTTATACTGTGGGTCATGTTCCAAAACATACATAGAATAAACAGGTAGATCCTTCAAAAAAAGAAAAAATAGAATAAAAAAAAACTATACGTGAACTTCAAACAAGCATTTAACATCATTGAACGAGGATATACATGGAAGATGTTGGAAAATATGGGCTTTTCAGAGAAAATTAAAAAATGTAATTCCGACAACAATGACATTTCAGGGAATAGAGAAGGATGGATGACAGTTATAAGGAAGGCCAAGAGAAGTATGTTTGAGAAAATGAGAAAGGAAAATCTGTTCATTAAACATTTGTGTTGAATTTCCATTAAGTAGAAGCCACCAGAAATAGAAATGGATGGCCAACAGAAGTCATAAAAATGGAATGAATTATCAAAAAATCTTTCTAAAGAAACCATATGTTAAAAATATTATCGTCTGAGGACATTACTAGTTTCATGATAAAATAACCTGCCTCACTTAATATATGTTTATAGGCTATTTCCATGCTCACCTCTATTTAGAGTGGTAGATATTTTGTCTGGCTCCTATTTATTGTCCCTTTTTCATTTCTCGCAGAACAAAATAATGTGGTCCCATATTTCAGCAGAGCGCAAAATAAAAAAGAAATGTGTTTCGTCTGACGCTCAAAATGTAAACGGTCCTTAAAAACACTGGAACGCAACAATTAAAATTTGTAATTCCAACGGTAAACAAATGCTTTAGCTTATCTCGCCGTTTAAAAGTGGAATTTACGTTTAATGTTTAATTATTTCCGGTATATGCACGAGGATTTTTTTCAAATTGTGAAATTCAAACGTAAGATTTATTATCGTTTGTTGTTTCTTTTAAAAAAAATGTCATACACATAGTCTCTCTCTCTCTCTCTCTCTCTCTCTCTCTCTCTATATATATATATATATATATATATATATATATATATATATATATATATATATATATATATATATATATATATATATATATATATATATCATTTCGAAAGAACCATACAGTCGACTGCTGATTACTTTCGGACTCATACCCGTGGGTCCAAGATTAGTCACCCGTGTAGATGTGATTAGTCACCCGTCACCAATCGACACGAACCTTTTTTGAGCAATTATCAAATTATACGGAATCCAACACGCATACATCTCTTTCATGACTAAATGTTTATGTAAAGTTTTGTGTATGCTAGTCATACTAATGCCCAGCGATATCTCAATCTCACAGTATGTTATCAGAACTGTTTATGTCAAACTTGGAAAATATTTTTTTTAACAACGGATAAACCAAACAATATATAATTTTGGTTTAGATATGTAGACGACATTTTGGTTTATTATACTGGAAACGACAGGCAAATAAAAGAAACATTAAATCATTTAAATATAGCCCCTTCCAAAGATAAAATTTACTCTTGAAAAAGAACAAAATCAAACCATAATTTTTTTGGTTATTCAAACGAAATAATAGACTAGAATTTAATATCTATAGAAAACTCACATCAAAAAGCAAAAAGCACCAGCACCAAAAAGCAAAAAATTAAACATTTTAGAAGCGATTGAAATTTATAAATATAATAAAGACCCGTTTAGACAGTTATTAAACGATCAAACAGATCTCCAAAATTCCTCAATATTTAAAATTTTGTAAATAAAATTAACCCAAATAAAAGTATAAAATTAAGTACATAGGATAAACACCTGTAATACTTTAGTTTTAAAGTAGTGTTTGATAATGTAACATTGTTTTACGAAACTATAGTCACACAAAGTTAAAAATTAAAGTGATAGATAAAATAAAATTAAAATAAATGTTTCATTTAATATTTTTTCTTAAAATTAATTCTGTAATGTTTCTCCACTTAATAATTTAAACCCCCTACAATGTATGTATTTTTCGAAAACCCAAACCCTTTATCAAGCATATGTGAACTGAAATTGAAATGAACGGAAATGTATTTTAGATATTCTCGAACGGATCGTGTTAAATTTATCGCCTAATTTTGTGTCTCTCGTATATTCCCCATGGTATGAATTATATTCGTTGATATGAATAGAAATGCTACCCCCTTGTTTTTCAGTCGTGTATTGTGTACGCTTAACTTCTGACGATATCTGTCAAAAGTTTCTCGCAACATATTCAAATAAATTATTCTTCCGTATGGTTAACGTTAGTGAGATGTTACAAACTGTTACATAATATGCTCCACCCGTTTATTAGAATAATTTCTCCAATATATATATATATATATATATATATATATATATATATATATATATATATATATATATATATATATATATATATAAGGCTTCCGCGGTCGTTAATATTAGAATTACTAGGTTCTCGAGTAGAACCGCGTTTTAGATGTATAAAATCTCGACGTTTCGGTTTCCACTTTGAAGTCATTTTCAAGAGAATCTAGTTGATTTACTCCGAGGGCTCAATCTGCCTACTCCCCAGAGTTCACAACTAGAAAACAACGTGGCCGGCGCGACCTTTGCATTAATAGCGAAGGTTGTGGGCGGAGCACTCGGTTGGGGTGTGGGGTGAGACGGGAGGTAGCCGTTTGACTGGAAGGGTTTCGTTTGGGAAATTTGGAAATGAGCGGTTTCCATGTATTTAGAACCGTCGACCCTTTGAAGACCGTCGTCCCTCTTGTTTAAGCAGTCTTTTCCGATCAAAGTAGAGATCTTTGCCTAAATTGGCCTTGTCTAAATCTATTTTGTGACCCGTTTGAAGATGACGTTGCGAGATGATGTTGTATATGCGATTTTGGATCTATTAGTTTGACCACTATATGATTAGGAGCAGCCAGAACAAGGAATCTCATAAACGCCATGTGACTCTTGTGGAATATTATCCTTCACTGGTCTGAGGAAACTGGATATATTTATTTATGTTGTAAACATCGTTTCGATATTACGGAATCTGAATACGTGGCAAATTATTAGTAACTCCCTTGATGTATGGCAGAAGAACTTTGGGATTTTGGGACAATTATCTAGTAGTTTGGTTGGTATGACCAGTTGCCTGAACTTTATTAATATGCCTTTTTACTAAGAAGAAGGGTACAAAAATATTTGGTTTGTGAACTTATTTGCTTCCCGTAGAGGCGTACGAAATGTTCGGAACGGCTTCCGCGGTCGATAATATTAGAATTACTAGACGAGAGGTGGACGTTGAGGCAACAGGCCAAATTGCCTTATTATTTTGTAGTCAAAAAATTACAATGTACCAATTGACTTCAAGAATAATTTTTAAATAAAAATAACAACTTTCAGTAAAACTAATAAGCAGCATTTCCTCCATGGGTCTGTATGCATGCCTGTAAGCGATTTAGCATGCTGTCGATTAAATCATCGATTTGGGCTTGTTAAATTCTCTCTGATTCTTCACGAGCAGCATCTTTTAATTCTCGCAGGGTAAGATGAGGATTTTTCGTATCTTGATGCGTGTTTTCAGAATGTCCCAAGCAAGTTGAATGACATGCATGTCAGGGAAATTTGTTAGTCACACTAACTTGGTTATGCCCTCCTCTTCAATAAAATATAGTATTGCTGATGTTCGATGAAAAGGTGCGTTGTCACCCATGAAAACAAATCTATCGTCCACTGCGCCGCAGAACAAACACACAACAGGATTTAAAACTTCCTCGATGTACACAGCACCAGTGACTCTTCTCTCCAGGACCAGGGCATGTTCGTATCCCTTACAAGTTTCTAGTTGAGCATGTCGATCTGCGACTTTCCAAACTAATGTTCTTCATGAATAAAAAAACCAAGCCAATTCTCGTCTTATTGGAGAACATCATGTTATTTCAGTTAGGACTATGATCCACCATTTCTCGAACCCATTGCAATTTTACATTTTTCTGTTGATCGGTTACTCTGGGAAGAAGTAAAGGTCTTCTACGATGCATATTTACCACTTTCAGTCTACATGTTATCGTTCGTCGTAAACCATTTACTATTGCAAGCCTAACAAGCTCCCTTTATATACTTCTTTTACCTTCCAGGTGATTTCTTTGAACTATCATTGATATCTGCCGGTCTTGCGCAGCTGTTGTTCATCGTTTTCTATCACTTCTGGGGCTGATCATTTACATCACTTGTCTCCTGGAATTTTTGACACAGCACTTTGGAAAACACCTACAATTTCCGCGATATCACTTTAATTAAAGCCCTGTTGTAACAAAGCAATTACTCTTGATTTGTTAAAATGATTGAAAAATAATTGAAATAATGTAAAAATATCAATATCAACGGAATGTACAATAATCAAAAAAACTGTGTTATCAGTTATCAGTTATCAGTATTTATTTTCCTATAAAATCGGTCTAAAGTAAATGTCCATCACAATTTTTAGAGTACCATATGCATATATGATATTCTATTTATAAATATTCTAAACTTTTTCACATATATGTGTGTGTATGTATATATATATATATATATATATATATATATATATATATATATATATATATATATATATATATATGTGGAAGCCGAAACGTCGAGATTTTACAAATCTAAAACGCGGTTCTACCCCAGAACCTAGTAATTCTCATATATATATATATATATATATATATATATATATATATATATATATATATATATATATATATATATATATATATATATATATATATGTGGAAGCCGAAACGTCGTGATTTTACAAATCTAAAACGCGGTTCTACCCCAGAACCTAGTAATTCTCATATATATATATATATATATATATATATATATATATATATATATATATATATATATATATATATATATATATATATATATATATATATATGTATATATATACATATATATATATATATATATATATATATATATATATATATATATATATATATATATATATATATACATATACATATATATATATATATATATATATATATATATATATATATATATATATATATATATATATATATATATATATATATATATATATATTGGAGAAATTATTCTAATAAACGGATGGAGCATATTATGTAACAGTTTGTAACATCTCACTAACGTTAACCATACGGAAGAATAATTTATTTGAATATGTTGCGAGAAACTTTTGACAGATATCGTCAGAAGTTAAGCGTACACAATACACGACTGAAAAACGAGGAGGTAGCATTTCTATTCATATCAACGAATATAATTCATACCATGGGGAATATACAACGAGAGACACAAAATTAGGCGATAAATTTAACACAATCCATTCGAGAATATCTAAAATACATTTCCGTTTATTTCAATATCAGTTCACATATGTTTAATAAAGGGTTTGGGTTTTCGAAAAATACATACATTGTAGGGGGTTTAAATTATTAAGTGGAGAAACATTATCAGAATTAATTTTAAGAAAAAATAATAAATGAAACATTTATTTTAATTTTACTTGGTTATCTATCACTTTAATTTTTAACTTTGTGTGACTATAGTTTCGTAAATCAATGTTACATTATCAAACACTACTTTAAAACTAAAGTATTACAGGTGTTTATTCTATGTACTTAATTTTGTACTTTTATTTGGGTTAATTTTTTTTACAAAATTTTAAATATTGAGGAATTTCGGAGATCTGTCTGATCGTTTAATAACTGTCTAAACGGGTCTTTATTATATTTATAAATTTCTATCGCTTCTAAAATGTTTAATTTTTTGCTTTTTGGTGCTGGTGCTTTTTGCGTTTTGATGTGAGTTTTCTATAGATATTAAATTCTAGTCAATTATTTTGTTTGGATAAGTCCAAAAAATTTATGGTTTGATTTTGTTCTTTTTCAAGAGTACATTTTATTTTTGGATGGATTATATTTAAATGATTTAATGTTTCTTTTATTTGCCTGTCGTTTCCAGAGTTACTTATAAACAAAGCGCACTTAAGATAAAAGTCCTCTTCGAAGAACTAGAACAATTTTTAAAAATTATCAAATAATGCTTGTTTGCAATTTTTGATTGCATACATTTTATTTATTTTCACATATTTTCGCAAGAATAATAAAAAAACTTCTCTATTTAAGAAATGAAACAAAAATTATTAAATTAAGCATAATGAAGTATATCTTCACAAAACTAAAAACTATTGGCTTATTAGCCGGAAATCAAAATTAACTCTGGATAATAAAATAGTACTTTATAAAGTCATATTTAAGCCAGTCTGGACATATGGGGTTAAAATCAGACTGTAACCTTTAAATATTCTAGGAATTTCAACAAAGAACAAAGTTTTGCATATAATTGCGGGTGCCCAATATATGTGTCTAATTTCATTCAGCGAGACATCCCAGTATTATTCATCAAATAGTCAATTAAACAATACAGTGAAAGGTACAATAAAAGGCTAAAGGTAAGGACAACTGAGCTGACTAGGACACATATACAGAATGAATGAAGAGAGCGAAAACACGACAAAAATTAAACTTGGACGTCCAAGACTGAGATGGGAAGAACAAGTTCAACAAGCGGCAGAAATGCGAGAAATTCATTGGAGTGAGGCTATAAAATTAGCACTGGCACTCATGGAGAGTAAAAATTCATAAAATATCATCATGTTGAAATGTAAACTATATCCATAACCTAACGGTACAACGGACTTTTAAATGAAATAAAATAAAAAGTGATACAATCGTAAATTCAGTGTGTAAGGGATATTTTCTTTCAGTACATATTTTCCAGTAATAAACTGTAGTAATTATTCTAAATATTCTTTTGTCCATACAGATTTTCTGTATTTTCCCCTTATTTTTCGTGCTCTCATCAACACTAGCACAGCAACACTCATACCGGCTGACATGACAATGCCAGATGTAATCATGAAACTGAAATTACACAGTTAACAGTGGGTTCAAAATGAAATGTTGAATAAAACTGACGCAAACATGTAGACAGGAAGGCGGCATGCGTCTTACCCTGCGCTAGAATGCATGCGCTAACGCATGCAGAGTAGCAAGTTGAAAGGCACGTAGAAAGGCATGTTGAATAGAAAAGTTGAAAATACAAGTGTGGACATACAATTATTGTGTCTCTACTGCGTTAGCTAACCAACTAAATTACGTGAGAGATCTTCACAAATTTCACTAGTCATTAAGTTCAGAACTATTATAGAGACCTTAGAAGGGCCTTAGATTATAATTAAATATGCAGCTCGAACATGTCATTTATACTTTATCAAATTGTAAACTTATTGTTCATATGAACAGATTAATATATTGTCGGGATTCTGGAATATTACAAAGTTTGTTCTAGAGCAGTTAGAACACCTACAACTTTTTCATGAGTTTTTTTCAGAGAGCTTAAATTATTTAAAAATGTATAGAGAGACTCAAGTTGCTATATAAAATACGCAAATATTTAAAGCTGAAAAGTTCTCTAAAAGTTCTTGAATAAAACGGAAAATATTGTCTACAATTTATATTTTTGGTCCAACATAATAATTACTTTTTAATCCGGTCTCAGATTGCAACCGATTACCAAACTGGTTAGATATAAACTTTAAAACTGGCAAAGTTTCGTTTAGACAAAGCTCCAGACGGTAGGAAAGTGCTCGCAGTACACCTGTGTCCGTCTTAAAAGCAGTTCCACCGGTTTCATATCGCCCGGTCGAATACTACACGACTCCGACGAAGTTTCCTCGCTTAGAGGGATTAAAGAGCAAAACGACCATCGGACAAACAATTTCCGAGCGAGAAATTTTTAAACTGATAATGTCTCCATCAAATGCCACGTCCCGAAAACATTAGAACATCGTGTGTCGCTTCCTAAGGCTGCTGCGATCAATTTTCAATCTACCCTTTTGTTTTCGTAGATTTTTTCGCTTGCCTTCTACGAACTCAATTGCGTTATAAACTTCTTAATGGATTGGTTACTTTTTAGTAGTTTTTTGGTAAGTTTTTTTATTATGTAATACGTGTATATATATATATATATATATATATATATATATATATATATATATATATATATATATATATATATATATATATATACATACATATATATATATATATATATATATATATATATATATATATATATATATATATATATATATATATATATATATATATATATATATATATATATATATATGTTTTTCGTAGCTTTTGCTAGAAAATGCTTTTTCGTAGTCGATAAAAGCCACCACCAGCTTTTAGCATTTCGACAGTTACACTATCCTTTCCTGGAACCTTGCCGTTCTTCATCAATTCTATAGCATTTGTTACTACCTCCACTAGGATATCTGGTATTATATATTGTTCTTCCGTGGGTATTGCTGTCCCTGACTGGCTCTGATCTTCATATAACTGGGAATAAAACCTTCTGACAATCTCTAACATTTGGGTACGCGTCCTGCACACTGTGCCATCCTCACGCTTTAAAGCATATATTTGCGTTCTTTTGTTTCTCAGCTTCTGTTTAGCTTTGTTAATTCCTTTGTTTTCTTCCAGGGTTTTTTGCACTAGCTGCATATTGAATCGGCGCGTGTCGCCTCTGATACGTTTTCTTATAATTTTGCAGAGCTCAGTGTACTCGACCCTGCCAAAAGGACTACCTGCATTTCTCATTGCTCGCCGTTTCTTCATTAAATCAATGGTCTCACTGGAGATTTTTGTTTGTTTGAGACATTTTTCCTCTGGTGCTATTGAAGCAGCCGTTTGAAGTACATTGTTGGCGATTTCTTCATATTGAACTGATATTTCCACCTCCTCTGGATCTTGTAACGCAGCAAACCGGTTTGACAAAGCAATCTCAAAATCGCTTCCTCTCTCCAGCAGTTTTCCAGAATCCACCTTGCCCTTCTTTGATCTTACCATTTTTTCGCGCTCTTTTCGACAGTCAATCCGAACTCTTGCTCGTACAATTCGGTGGTCACTTCCAACATTAAAATTGTTAAGGACAGTACAATTGGTAAATATTGTTTTATCGTTGGTCATGATGTAGTCAATTTCGCTTGTGAGCCCAGATGGACTTTTCCATGTCCATTTTCTGCTGATATTTTTCTTATAGAATGAATTCATAATATATAGTTCTTGTCCTTCAGCAAAATCAACTAATCTGTCACCTCTATTGTCTCGCTCACCAGTTCCATATGGGCCAGTTGCATTTTCGTCTGTTCTTGTTGTTCCAATTCTGGCATTAAAATCACCCATCAGGATTTTATACCTACATTTCTCCTTGTATAAAAGCTGGGCCACATCATCATAAAATTCCTCAATTTCCTCATCTTTATGGCTTATAGTTGGTGCATAAGCTTGGACGATTTGAAGCCTAAACTTTTTATTCAGCTGAATGACGCATTGGGCTAATCGGTCGGATGTACTTTCAAATTTTACCACACTGTCCTTCAGCTTTCGATTGATGAGGAATCCTATTCCGCCACATCGGCCATTTTCCGTACCTCGAGTGTAGAGTACGTGTCCAGTTGGTTCCAGTTTGATTAACTCTTCACCCTTCCTTCGTGTTTCACAGAGCCCAATAATATCCCAATGTATGTTGTCAAGTTCGCTTAACAGTTCTTGCAATCGGGCCTCTGTTTTCATAGTCCGTATATTTAACGTTGCAATGTCAAAAGTCCAATGGCAGCCTGATCTAACCCGGTGATTCTTAGCACCCTCTGCCTTGGGGCAGGTCTTCCCGCTGCCGTAGGTAGTTGCCCCTTGGCTTCCGGGGAATGAGGGCCGTGTTTGAGGTTGTACTGTCATATTTCAACATACTGAAATACCATGTTGAAGGTATGGACCGTAATCTGCCACGCTGGTCCAATGCGGGTTGGCAGATTTTGGATCATGTTAGTCTGAGGCCTCCGCTTTGACCCGTCCGCCAGGGGTGACCCTCCCAGGAGCATAGACTCCAGACGGCATAGCTCAAAGCTTCATTGCCCTACTCAAACCCCTTTACCACGTCAAGGTCTGATCCACAAAGGGGATATATATATATATATCCCCTATATATATATATATATATATATATATATATATATATATATATATATATATATATATATATATATATATATATATTACATCCAATATTTTTATGGATGGAAGAAACAAACAATTCACCTTTATCAAACTTGTAATTTAACACTTTTTCCACCTGTAAAATATTGTGGGCTCTGATCGAGTCAGACGTTAAAAAAATAAGTTACAGTAGTCATAAGTTACGGTAGTTTCAGTGTCATTAAACAATAAAGTATTTTTAAGGAATATTGTAACCGTAATTAGATAGAAATAATTTTTGTTTATACTCAACATCTGAAGAAGCTGTGTTAAGGAACATGTCAGAATAATATAATTCAGTAAAAATCGTATAAAACTATAGTTTTATTTTAAAGTTATTTATAATGGATTTTTATCATGTAGAAGTTGAAACCGTCAAATATCTAGTTTGGTTGTTGTTTTATTTGAATTTAATGTACGGACGCTCTAAAAAACCACCCTATAGATAAAACCCCTTTCCTAAGATATTAAATTAATTTCACAAAATTTAGCTGCAACATTTTCTGAAGATAAACACTTTATCTTGTTCGAAATTGCTTTAGTTTCGGTGTCAGTACATTGTTAAAGTTAATGAAGGAGAAAATGAAACAAACAATTTGCTTTGGGCCGTCTCATAACCACTGACGCTCTGATGATATGTTATTACGGACGAATGCAACTGATGGAAAAATATATTTTTCCTATATATATGACGGGAAAAGCAATGTGGCCAACGTACCGTTTTGATGTAGTGGAAGTTATTAAAATCATTACTTGTGGTTTCTTGATAAATTGATATGGAATTTGATTTATTTTCTTGTTTGGATGAGAAAAATGAGTGTGTCAAAACAATGTCATTTATTTTAAAAATATTTAACTTGTTTCACAGAAAAAGTACACCGTCGTGTATTTAGGGTCACTTTACATTTTAGTGATAACTGTTACTAAAAGATTTCCATATGTACTAAGGAAGAAAAAAGTGTAACTCTTGTATACATATTTGAATTAAATTGTAAATATTCTGGAGGTGATTTAATGATCTGTTATTTTATAACTGTTATTTTATATTAACGTTTAACAACTGTTATCGATGTGAAGAAATAACAGGTACACTGTTAATATTATATGGAGTTTCGTATTCGCTGTTACCGCGTTCCCGTTTCTAAACAAAATAGCGAACCATTGCGAACCTTTAAACTATAAAATGACTAGACAACATTAGATACGAGCAACTAAGCATATGTCTGCACATTTTACATTTATATATTAATAACGTTTTAATGGTCAACTTCAAAATTATTTGTACTAGAACAATCTTCAAAATTAAGTGTATATTGTTATAATATCTACTAGTTACTGTTAGTAATATGCACTAGATTATTTAACTGTATTCAAAGTAAGTCAAACTAAAAGTAAATATATAGGAATAAAATTACATTTTTGTAAGATGTATTCACTGTCCAGATTATCAGAATCTTGCACGTAAAACACAATTATTACTAAAATCAAATGGTTATATTTATTATCTATCGATTTCTTTGTTGTGTCTTTATACCTACTCCTTTTTCTTATAATAAATCTGTTCTGTATGCATATTGTACGATTGTATTTTGTATTATTCATAAAGGTGTTATTTTACTAATTATTGTTTTATGGTATATAGCCCGTAAATATAGTTGTAAAATGTCTGTTACAAGAGCAAATGTAAGCGAAATATGACAATATTTTAAAAATAAACATTCTTGTTTCATGTTCTTTCCTTTAACAGTTAATTTAAAATAGTCGTAACAGTTCCAACAGTTACTTAAAATTAACAATTTTGCCCAACTCTAAAATATAATCACTGTATATATGTCGAACAACAAAGTTGCCATACTTTTTACTTGTTCGCCTTTATGTTTCTGTATGCAATTTCAAAATATTTGGCGAAGTAAACGGTTTAAAAGTGTTAGTTTTATCAAGTTGAAAGATATTTTTCGAATGCTACTAAGCTCACTCAGCAGTGTTATTGTAGTTCTGTTAAATGAGCAAATATCTACACCACAGTTGAAGCAATTATCTGAATTTAAAAATAAACGATCTTTAGGTATTAAAGAAGCAGGTTTAGGTTTTCGTGAAATAGCGAGACGATTGGACATTGCTGCTTCTACCGTTATGAGGATATGATACATACATTTGCGATATATCATTCAAAAACTTATGGTATGTACGGTTACATGTTTAGAATCCTCTAGTAACCAGAACATATCTAAAGTGTGATGTTTTTAGTATATCTGAACACCCCATAGGGGCCGCTGTCAAACGAACTATGAGTTTGTGCCCTTTTGGTGTCAAAATTATTCGGTAGAATAAGTGTTTCGGTTAATACTGACGAATTTTTCGCAAAATTTGTGCGTTTATTTCCATAACAAACTAAATTATCCTAATAATCAAAACTTTGCCATCGTTAACTATTACTTTTTCCCATCTTTCTGTCAAACAATGCATTTTGCGCCAAGAGAACTTTTGGATTTTCGAGGTCAAACCTTCATCAAGCCAAATTTTCACTTCTTCGTAAGAACTTAAGTATGTTCTGAAAGAATAAGTGGTAGTTCAAAAGGTCTAGGTCCGATGAATACCGAGGGTGGGGGAGGACGTCACATTTAACTTTTTCCAAATAGTCTTTTACACATTTTGCGATATGGGGCCGAGCATCGTCATGTTGAAAATTACTTTATCTTGTGTTTGGGATTGCTCTGGTCATTTATCCTTGAATGCTCGGTTTAATGTTATCAATTGCTGCCAGTATCAATCGCCAGTAATCGTTTCAAAAGGTTTCCAGGTTCATAATGTAAATCTCCCCTACAAACCCACCAAATAAACAGCAAATCCTTCTTTCCATATATATTATAACGTTCCACTATGCCTGACTAACCCTTAATGTCGGGGCGGGGTGTACGAGTAAGGCTTTAGGTCTTACATAGAAACAACTGTTGATGGAATGATTATACTATATATTCAGGCAGCAGCTTGCAGGTATCGGATGCTCTGTTTGGACCAAAGGTACGGCAGTGGCGCAGCGATCGGCGTTATATCACCATTGCTGGCGGTGTACGGCAGGCGGTAAATTGCCGTAGAAGCCTTGATGGTGTGGCTGTTACAATGGACTTGCAGTGGTAGAAGTAGCAGAAGCAGAATCAGAAGCAGGAGGTGACACAGACGTAGACGTAGAAATGGACGTCGAGGTAGCAATAGAAATAGATATAGGCGTCGACTTAGAAGCAGAAATAGACATGGACTTAGAAGGAGAACAGACCCATGGTAGTAGGTACTAATGAAGAAGGGAACGCGCCACACTGCTAGTCGCCGACAGATAGATCACAAAATGACTGGTTAATTTCAGGCAGCGTTAGTCGTACCGAGACAAATGACAAGGCCGAAAAAGGGATTTTGGAAGGGATAGAGATGGTGGAATCTGCACAATGGACGGCGTGTTTCCTGAAATTGATCAGAAAATAATCAGAAAATGAGTAAGGTTCGCCGGAGATTGGGAATTGACAAATACGAAGGAGCACATTTGTAACGGGGGCGAAAACCCAAACGTTACAATATTGCGCATGGATGTGATGTTGAAGGTTGGCCTCGGTCTACCCATGATTTGTTGCGCTTTGTGTTAGTCATCAGTACACGTTACCTTATTCACCACCTGTCACAACTCGATGTTAAAAACGTTTTCCTTTCTGTCTAGCAAGCAAAATTTCACAAGTGATTTTTCGTCTTTCAATGTATCTATTCTTCAATTCATATGGAACCCATGTTCTTTCCTTCTGGATCTTTCCCAATGTGTGTAGAAGTTCGGAAACATACGAGCAGAGCTTTCATCCAATAATGCTTGCAAATTTGTTTCATCAAACTTTTTTGGCTGTCCTGGACACTCCTTGTTTTTTATATCAATATCACCACTTTTAAAGCGTTTAAACCGTCGTTCACAAGTTTTTTGGGTTAGTGTATGTTTACCATAAACTTCTACCAAAAATCGATAACTTTTAGCAGCCGTTTTCTTCAAATGAAAGAAGGTTATTAAACTTTCCCGAAAAAACGTCTTCTTTTGGTATATAACACTGAGGAACAATTTGAAAAATAATTTCAAATGGTTGAGTTCGATATTTAAGCTGTTTTATACGTAAATTGATATGCTAATTCCAAAACTTTATTTAGTTTTTTTTTATCACGTCAAGTTTTTTCTCTACAGTTGTTGCGCATCCGACTAAGCTTGGCGAATCACAGAAGTCACTACTGCTCTCCTACGGGCGAACCCTCTTCGACCTAGAAGTGGGGGCGTGAGTGACGTTGCGTCATCCAAAACTAGTTCGGTCAGTTACGCATGAGATACTAAAGTACGCGCGTCTGTGTCGCTCTGATATAGTGAAGTCAAAGTATACATACACAACTACAGATTTTTGTTATGTCTGCCTCTGGTAGTTCTCGTCGTAAGTGCTTAAACAGCCCTGATTCATTTTGTTATATATGTGGCAGTTCTACCATCCCCATTCAACGGACTAATATTAGTACATTTGTCAGGCAAGCCTATTTTGCTTATAAGTGAAAATAGGTGATCAAGATAAATCATGCCCCTCCCCCCCTCATAAAGTGTTCAATAGAGAGTTTACGAATGTGGACGAAGAGAACACGTAATAAACTTTCGTTTGGTATACCAATGGTTTGGCGAAAGCCCAAAGATCACTTAAGTGATTGCTACTTTTGCATAGTGAAAACATCAGGATTCAACAAGAAAAACAAACATAAAATTGAGTACCCTAGTTTATCGTCAACTATACGCCCTGTACCTCATTCAGCTGAAATTCCAGTGCCAGTTTTTCAAGAATAACTTCTTTAGAAATACAAGAATGTGAATCAAGTGAAGATCGAATTCACGAAGAATTCAAAGTTTCCAATGATTCTGTTCGTAAAGGATTCAATCAACATGAATTAAACGATTTAGCACGAGATTTGGGACCATACAAAAAAGCATCGGAATTATTAGCATCAAGACTGCACGAAAAAAAATTTCTTGACAAAGGAGCTAAAGTCACTTACTATCGATCCAGAGAAAGTGAATTTAGGCAGTACTTCAGAAATAATGACGGATTTGTATATCGCCAGAAAATAGAAGGTTTAATGAAAGAATTGGTCATTTCTAACTATAAGGCAACTGAATGGCGATTGTTTATAGATAGTCAAAGCGTAGGTTGAAGTGTGTTCTCCTAAATAGTAGAAATTAATACGGTTCAGTCCCAATAGGTCATTCAGTTTCTTTGCGTGAAGAATATGGCGACATAAAGAAAGTCATTGACTTGTTGTAATATAACATGCACCAGTGGATCATCTGTGTTGACCTTAAAATGGTCTGTTTCCTTCTTGGCCAGAAACGCGGGTGTACCAAGTATCCCTGTTTTTTGTGCATGTGGGACAGCACAGCTCGTGAGAAGCATTGAGTGCAATCGGACTGGCCGCCAAGATCTGACTTAAGACCTGGTGATCCAAACATTTTAAATCAGCCACTTCGCGACAGAAAAAACATTGTTTTTCCGCCTTTGCATATAAAACTAGGTTTGATGAAGCAATTTGTTAAGGCTTTGTCAATTGAAGGAAACTACTTTAAGTATATCATTTCGGCATTCCCTAGCCTGTCATATGAAAAGATAAAGGCTGGTGTGTTTGATGGTCCACAGATTCGGCAACTCGTTAAAGATGAAAGTTTCACTGAAACAATGACCGAACTGGAAAAATATTGTTAAAGACTTTCTTGGAAATACACGAGCCCCGAATTACATCGAAATTGTTAAACAACTCTTGGAGAGCTTTAAAAAGTTTGGTTGCAACATGAGCATCAAACTGCATTTTTTACATAGTCATCTTGCTAACTTCCCAGAAAATCTTGGTGCTGTTAGTGATGAACAGGGCAAGCGATTCCACCAAGATCTAAAGGTTATGGAAGCGCGGTATCAAGGTAGATGGGATGTCAGTATGATGGCTGACTACTGTTGGAGCATCAAGTTAGAATGTCCACAAACTGAACACTCCAGGAAAAGCTATAAGAAGAAATTTTTACCATAATATTTTTTGTATAAACACAATTTAACTTTTAATAATATGTTAACCTCTGTATGAATAAAATATTCTAATCTATTTGGTCAGATCTCACCTTTTTTCCTTTCGTATGTACACTTTTAAGGTAAAATGAGGGGTATGCTATAGCTTAAGAACTTGACGTGATAGAGAAAAACTGTGAATATTTTTGAATTCAGAGATGAAAAATTAGTCAAAAACAAGTCACAGATCCAAGTCAACAAAATTGCTGTTCCCCAGTGTAATTCGACATATTCAAAGCTATGAAAAAATATGTTTGTGCAGAATAATAATTAATAACGAACTGGTTTTTGATGGCATACATTTATTCTCCAAATCGCCATAGACGTCACTATGCTATACTCTATCTCCATTCATTATCAAGATATCAACCGATATCATTATCAACCGATATCGGTTATCATATTCATTATCAACCGATATCGCAGTATTGGGACACTGTATATTGTATATTGTTTCAATAGATGGCGCTAGTAGTTTTCTTTAAATTTAAAAAGTTTTATTATTTTTCCGACATACTGTGTATAACCACTAGAAAACAAGTACATAATATAACAGATAATATTAAATAATTCTGGAACGAAAGGAGTTGGCGTTAAAAGGCCATTTCTTTCTTAAAAGGTAAATGTACTGAGAATTCCATAATAATCTCCGACGAAAACCATTAGCCCTAAAATATAATAATTCAAAAGCCTTCCGAGCATCGAAAACCTCCAATAATTTATCTGGAGGACGTGATTATGTTCTCGAGAAATCGACTCGAACGAAGTCCGGTGAAATTCAATGAAATTCTATAAATGTATGTTGTCGGAACTTTCTGAATTATGAAGATATCATCAGGCATTCATGACGAATGAAATATTTTTTTGTCCTTTTATCAATAGCTGAAGATTTTTTTTCAAATATTTTTTTTAATTTTAATTTTAGTTTATTTAAAGTTTAAGGTTTTTTTAATTTTAGTTTTTAATAATTTTAGTTTATTAAAAAGAAGTTAGTTATATTTAAAAAAATATCTTTTACTAACAAGATGATATCATTATAGATGCTAAAATTAATCAATATATTTTCTATAGTTTTCTACAACTTTTTCCTATATATAGGGTTTTCCATTAAGGAAGTACGAGCGAATCTATGGGAAAAACGAGTTTCCAAATTTAAGACTTGAAATTCGGTATTGGTAACAAATATTATATCAAAGATTAAATGATCTCCTGATGATACTAACATGGTTAGCGAAACGTGTGTCTAGAAGTTTAAAAAAGGGATTTGGTGTTTAGTGGTAAATCTCTTCGAGTTTTATGTTCGAAATTTGGAAAATATTCAATCTAGTTTTGTAGAAAAATTATATTTTTAACCGTTTTTATGCACAGTCTCTTATGGTAAAATGATTTTGCGCCACGGATTTTTCTACTGTTTTTACTAAAAAATATTTCATAATAAAGTTTATTATTTGCAGAATGTTTATATATATATATAAATAATATCGGGTTACCGATATAATTATTTAAATAATTAAAGTCAACCTTTTTTAAGATTCGATTATTAATAACCAAAAACTCGACTAAAAATAAAAAAATCTAGCTTCCAAAATAAGATGGCTAGCTTAATCAATTTTCCTTTAAACAAAGATAATTATAACAAAGAATTGAAATTAATTAGGGAGGTATCCAAAGTGAACGGTTATAATAATAACATTGTAGATAAATTAATTAGAATACATAAGTTTAGAAAATTATTGAAAGAATCTTCGACTTTTCAAAATGCTCAGAACAAAAATAAATTCATGGCAATACCGTTTGATGCCCAATCAATACGAGGGCTAGACAAAATTTTGAAAAAAGAGGACATAAAGGTTGTGTACAAACCGTATAATAAAGTCTTGGGTAATCCAAAGGAAAAGTAGATCAATATGAAAAGTCGGAGATTTACGAAATTAGTTGTCAAGGTTGTGATCGAAGGTATATATAGCAAACAAAAAGATCCACATTAAAGAGATATAAAGAACACATTGTCCACATTAGATATGGTAGAAATGAAAAATCTTGCGTTGCCCAACATGCAATCGAACATGACCACAATATAAATATTAGTAATTTAAGACTGGTTAAAAGTGTAAATAACAATAGGGCTTTGGATGCATGTGAAAGCATTCAAATAGAAAAATGTAAGAAAATCATGAACTAGGATAAAGGACCTATTCCGATCAGTCAATTTTTTCAATTGTTAATGTAAGGCTCAGTAAACTTCACGGTTCATGATTTTACACGCTTCATTAGGTAGGGTTAAGATACAGATATAACATAGTTTAATTTTTGAATTAGATTAAACCATATCCTGATGATGCTAATATAGTTAGCGAAACGTGCGTTGAGAAGTTTATTAAAAAAGTGATTTGGTGTTTAGCGGTAAATCACTTCTAGTTTATTTTAACTTAATTAAATATGCACACCAAATAGCTTTAACACTCGATGATTTACCGTTTCTGAAAGTTATTTTCGTCGAGCGGTTTTCGTTCAGCTCCAACTATGGAAAAAAACTAATTAATTCCCTTCCGTGAAATGGTAACGATTAAAAATTGGCAAAGTCCAAAACGACTCTCGTGAATATCGAACGAATGCAACCGGACGAAATTGGTTTCATAAAGTTTCCAGTTAAAGTTTGACAGATAAGGAAGTTGATTGATGTTTTTTCGCAGTCCTGCTCTTTCTCCCTCACTTTGGTTTTTTTTTACCCTTGGTTCCTATTGGGGGCAATTTTTCAAGCGAGAAAATAAGTTTTTGTAACGCGGCACAATAATGTTTTTTCGGCCTATAGCCAGATCGATTTTTTAAGGAAAAAAAAACGCTGTTTTGAATATAGAATTAAGTAGCTGCAGTGCAGAAGAAGAAATAGTCTTGTTATTTCATGTAACGGGTGAAGCAAATAACACGCTACCATTTTAATAGTCTTTAAATTCTTTGGTAACATTTAAGTACCGATATGTGGTCTGACAAACACTTCGACCGTTCTTAATTTTGAGTTACCTATGTTAGCGCAGTAATATTATCCTGCGCTTCTCTTTACTCACCAGAAGTCGCCTGGCAGCGTTCATGTAGAGTGATACTATTGATGTGCGCATTTTCAGTAAGTTATGACTGTTATAAGATAGCGAGTGGTCACCAGAAGCATCAGAAAATGAATATATGACGTCCGAGGAGCAAGAAATCACTCAAATGAAGTTTGATTGTTTTGCAAAATATTCTCCAAGATGATCGATACACTTTTGCATACATTTGAACTAATTTTCATAGTTGTTTCATAGTTATTCTGATTGAGATATCTCCAAAACATGCATTTTGAACACATCAACCGCTCACACAACCGAACGCATCACAACACTGCTTTTTCTGGTGTCAAAAATCGTTGACCACGTAGTTTATTCTTCACAGGCGGGAACAAAAATAAATCATTGGATGCTAAATCAGGACCGTACGGTGGATGACCCATCAATTCGATGTTTTGCCTGATCAAATATTTAATTATTCGGTTCGATGTGTGAGGTCATATCATGGTAAAGAATAATCCTGCGTCCCTAGATATTTTTTTCTTATTTCTTCAAAGACTCCTGGCAAACAACTGGTTGTATATCATTCAGTACCAAACAAATTTTGTTGGGTTTGGCTCATTTTGAAAGACCCATACATTCCACTGCTGTAAAATCTTGTGTATGCTGGTTATACTAATGCCCAGGGATGCCTCAATGTCACGGCATGTTACATAACTTTCTTGCTTTATCAGTTCGCGCAAGTATCGATGTTTTCTGGCACAACAACCGATTTTGGAGGACCTTCTTTGAATTCGTCCATGAGCGAATGACGGCCATGATTGAATTCACTAAATCAATGATATACAGTGGTTTTAGATGGTACTTCATGGCCAAAAGTCGAAGTGAATTGATCGGTGCATTGTTAAGATAATTTACATCAAAGTCATAGTAAATCATCGCACAAAAATTCTCACGAGTTAATTTCATTTTTTGACCGAGATAAATTTTCAAATCACTAAACAACACTAAACAAGATTATGAATTCGATATGTAAACTAATCAACAACCTTACGGTACCAAACCGCGTCGTTAACTATCAATGTACAATTTCTTTAACTATCAATCCGAATTTTCAAGCAGGAAAATAATTTTTTGTGACGCGGCACCATAATGTTTTGTCGGCCTATAGCCAGATCCTTTTTTTTTAAGGAAAAATACATTGTTTTGAATCTAGAATTAAATAGCTGCAGTGCAGAAAAAAAATAGTCTTGTTATTTCATGTAACGGGTGAAGCAGCAGAACGGAAGTACCGACGTATGGTCTGACACTTCGATTATTCTAAATTTTAAGTTACCTATGTTAGCGCAGTAATATTATCCCCAGCTTCTCTTTACTCTCCAGAAGTCACCCAGCAGCGTTCATTGTCTTCGATAAGTTATGGCTGTTATAAGATAACCAGTGGTCTACCAGAGCACTCCTAGGTACTCATTTAACTTTTTTTGGAATCAACTTTTTTCAATATATTTTTTTTCTCCTTAATATTCAGGCTAACATCACAATGAATCAGTCAGGCATAAAGAGGGCAACATCAAATGATAAAAATAAAGATCCTGTGACTAGAACAATATTTGAAACATGGTCTCATAATAGCATGGAAATACGGTCTCATAATAGCATAGTATAATAGCATAGCATTTCATAGCGACATGAAGAAATTGTTGGGGAATGGTTAGAAGACGGTTGCGAGTCCAATTTTAAAGTTATTGGTACGAATTTTAGTGAAGTGGGGAGTGATCATAATACAGACTCCGTACAGGAAGCATCCGAAAATAGACTCTGAAGAAGATACGACTATGAGGAGCAAGAAATCGAGCTCATCGCAGAAAATCGATCGCGATGTTATTTCGGCAAGAAGCGATTCAAATGGAGTTTTATTGTTTTTCAAAATATTCTCCGCGATAATCGATTCATTGCATAGGTTTGCACTAATTTTCATAAAACTTTTTCCATTCGTTAGGAAGTTATTCGGTCCGATGTGTGACATTGTCGTGGTAAAGAATGATCCTGCGTCGTTGTTTTTTTTTTGTTATTTCTTCAAAGACTCCTGGCAAACAAATGGTAGTGTGCCATTCAGAACCAAATAAATTTTGTTGGGTTTGGTTCATTTTAAAAACCCCATACATTCCATTGCTGTAAAATCTTGTGTATGCTGGACATATTAATGCCCAAGGGTGCTCTAATCTCACGGTATGTCACATAACGATCTTGCTTTATCAGTTTGCGCAAGTATTGATGTTTTCTGAGTACATATACAGTCAACAACGTCAAACTTTACGATGTATATATCAGACTGCGCCTAGCAACACCATTGTTGCCAATTCCAAATACATAAATAGCAACGCTTGTATTGCTTAGACCACTGATGCGAAGCATATCCCCAACTGTTTCGAATTCTTGAAATTGCTAGAATAACTGATAAAATTGCTTGAAACAACATTTTTTACTGTAAGTTGGTACCGATGTACCTAATGGTACATCGATACGATATATACGATACATGGCAACAAAATTTTATTTAACAAATAAAATTTTGTTGCCATATATCGACCTAAAGTGTGCTCTCCGATTTTTAAGATTAATAATAAAGTGGAATAAAAAGTTTTCCTCATATGTTCTGGTAGTAATTAAATATTTTCAACTGAATCGTGATGTTTTAGAGATGACCTAGGCTCAGTTATCATCGGAAACGTATTATATAAAATATAGGTAGATGTACCGTTTGTGGCCACTGAACCGTTTATGGCCACTTTGAGATTTATAATGAAATATTAAGTATATAGTTCTTGCTATAGTATTATATAATATATTTATAGGGTTTTTGATATGTTGGCAACGCTATGAACTATTTCCTCTACTCGTTAAAAGTATAGTTTCAGAAATTATTGAAAACATATCTGGATGCGCGGTGTATCTCGGAAATTTGAATTATTTCTAGTAAGAATCTTAACGAATGACTCGCGTAAGTAAATCATTGATATTTATTAAAAATCATAATATTCTTTAAATGTTTAAGTTATATACTACTAAAATAACTTATTAGTTAATAAAAAAATAAAATTTACCGATAATAACCTAAAATATGAATAAAATAGCCCATGGCCACTGGCATAGCACCAACTGGCATAGCAAAAACATACAAGTGCTACTTTTCATGGCCATACCATGGCCACAAGTGGTGCAAACGTTTTCCAGTTTTGGTCATAATACTTATTTATTTGATATATTACGTTATTTATGCGTATATCATTCATTATCAATGCTTAAATAGTCAATAAAGGATTTTAATCATTAAACTAAGAATTATTTTTTTTATTATTTTATATTTTATGGGTTAAAATGTCACCGAGAATAAAAACGAAGACAGTAGAGAAAATTCTTATATCAGCCAACGCTACAATTAGTAAACCTAAAAGGACATTTTTACTTATTCGGAAACTGAATTAAAGAAAGCCTTGGAGTTAATTAAAAATGGGATCGCTATCGCAGCGGATAGTAAGCAATACAAAATTCCAAGAACTACTATAGAGTAGTATATCTAACGAACCTGATTCACACAAATCGGCGAAAGTTTTATCTCATCGAAAAATAAAGCAAAATAGATGCTGATTAAAAATAAAGCTGCTGCTGCTAATTCTCCTTTGATTTCCAACGCTAATAATGTTATTGAATTTTCATTTCCTGAGTTTCTTACGCCTAACCTTAATGAACGTGAGTACGTTTGAAAAAAATATAGTTGAAATATAATCTCTTAATATTGATATTTTTTCAGTTATTTGTCCTGCAGCTGTTTAATTAATTTTTGAATTATGTTTTAATTTGATTAAATTTTTTGCCCTTTTTTAGTCGAAGAACAATTGGAACCTTCTAAATCTCATATTCCTGACCAAAATTCCGATAGTGGAGTACCTTTTTTGAATTAATCTCCTATCCTCATACATAATAATAAAGATCCAAACGCTGTTAGACCAGTTATTCCTTCCAGTGACACAACTATCAAATCGCCTGTTATTATTGAAGTAATTGAAGCTGTAGTTACTAACGTCCAATTTCAACATTATAACGATGCGTGGAAAATCACTAGATGAAATAATGGATGAAATTGTTTTGTGGTCTAAAAAAGAATACAAAGCGGATAAAAGAATACAAAGCGAAAACGTCAGGTTGAACAGTTACCTTCAGTAATAACCGCTAATAAATGGATAGAAATCATGGAAGCGAAAGAAAAAGAGAAAAGTGATAAATAAGAAGAAAAAAGACTTTAAAAAAAGGAAAGAGAAGGGAGAATTGAGAAAAAGAAAAAAAATAAAAGAAAAATTGGAAGAAAAAACTAAAAAACAATTAGCTGCTAAAAAACTGTAAAACCGCGAAAAAATTATAAAAAATAAATTAAACTTTTATTTGTATAACAATTCTATTATATTTTGTTCAAGTATACTAATAATAAATTGATATTTTTATTATTAATTGAGTAAATATTAATGATGTTTCCTTCAGCAAAAAATATTAATTACAATGACTAAAAATGGTACAGCTAATGATCAAAAATAGTGCTTCTATCGCCCCTGCTGGCGAAACAGGTGGTATGATAAAATATAATTAATTTTTCTTATGAAAGTAGGTTTTAAAAGTCTTTGCTTTTAAGGCCCCTTTCACACTATCCACTCCACGCCACACCAAGTACACTCAAGTAGATGGGGGTTTACACTCCTATCCACGCCACGCCACGCCACACAATTATACTCAGCCACAAGGATTCCACTCGAGATCAACAGCAGGCGGGCGCCACATGCACGCAACTGCCATCCTTTTTTTTTTCATGCGCCTTCAAAACAGACTGAACAAAAAAGTCTCACTTTTTAAGTGGATAAGGTGTTGATGGAAAGTTGATAAGTGTGAAATGACGAGTAGTATGGTGTGGTGTGGCGTGGCGTGGACAAGTGTGAAAAGGACCAAAATGTTGACATGTGGTGTGGAGTGGCGTGGCGTGGAGTGGATAGTGTGAAAACGGCCTAATAATTTGATTACTGATACACTATAGATTTGATTAATTAATATCATCTTTTTAAATATTTTATTTAAATTGATTTAATTCTTGATGAAAGATACGAAATTGCTTAGAGTGGCTACAAATGGTGGTATCATACATATGATACAAAATATTCTTAAATACTGCTATTCTGGACGATTCGACCATTGAAAATATCAAGAAAGTGGAGGAAATGGTTATGAGAAAATGCTATTCAAGCTTGAGGGGTTTAGAATCTGGATATATCTCACAAACCCTTTCGCACTAATTTTGTTGATGTTTCGGGCATAAGATGCATTGCGGCACGGCTTGTTTCGAAAAAGCTAAATGTATCGACCCTACATTCAAGAAACGTATAACAATGAATGATGAATGTAATATTATAAATTTGATATGTAAACTAATTAACAACCTTACAGTACCAAACCGCATCAAAGTTCTTCGCAAGGCCGGTCGCGGTGGTCTGTTGGGTTAGTCGCCTGCCTGGCAATCTAATAGCTAGTTCGATTCCAGCACTCACATGGGTGTTTTTAATTAATTCTTCCGTCCGTCTTACTTACTACCCTATACGCACACACTTATATAAACTCACATATACACACACACGCCCACACATATCCACACCTAAATGTCTGTGATTGTTTCTAGGCAAGAGGGTAAAATCCGACAACTAATTACCCCTCAGTTACGCCAGTTAAAGGCTGGGTAAAGCCGGATGCCTTCTGAGAAGTGTTCTACGTTGGTCATTCGCCAGTCGGTAGGCTTCCTGTTAGACTTATGGGTAGACCATAACCAAGTGTTTATAGCCTGAGGGGGTGCTGGCCTGGGTTGTCAGTAGCTGATAACCGTGGTTCGGAACCCATGTTAAGCTGTAGGTCCAATCGCTAAATAGCCTATTTGCTGATGCGCCTTTAACCCTAATACCTTTTCAAACCTTTCTTTACAAATCAAAATAATGTTGACTGATTTCTTTAACTATTAATGTCTAATTTTTTAGCTATGAATCTAAACGTTATTTTAGGCAAATAACCAACAAACAATATAATTTGGACATTATGATGTACTTTGATGATAATGCTCTGTTCTACAAATTTAGAGGTGGACTGTTATTTAACGATCTGTTATTTTATAACTGTTATTTTATATTAACGTTTAACAACTGTTATCAATATGTAGAAATAACTGGTACACTGTTAATATTATATGGAGTTTCGTAGTCTCTGTTGCCGCGTCCACACTTCTAAACGAAATAACAAATAATTCATCAGGCAAACAACAGGTAGCGCATTTAATAACCGATAGAAATAACATTCATGATCGTAGTTTTGTCGTTTTTTGCTGTTGTCCCATTTAGCTTATCTTAGAAAATAACCACTAGTGCGGTATCATCGGTCGACATTGGGCAGCGTTATTGATAAAGGCACTGTTTCGAGAAAAACATTAGGAATAAGTGCAGTTTTATATTATTAATAAATACTTTGTTTTAATAAAACGTTTGAACATTTACATATCCATCCAAGGTACATAACATAACAACATAACATCCAAGGTATTTACCTATTTTTTTTACTGCCATGTCAAAATTAAAATTTAAAAACAACCAATTATTACATTTTGACTCTACCTGCAGAGTAATGAGGGGAATCCCCGCATTGTCCATTGCTAATCTTTAGTAAAATTAAAAAAATAAATTGTTACAAAATTAAATTGTTAAGCATAAGATATCGCAATATTTTGTCCTTTATTGGTCAATTCTCAGTATTTTGCTGGCAGAGTGTATGTTTGACTACTCTTGAATTTGAATTTTGTCTATTAGCATTTTATCTAATGAGCTGTCTTAGACTCATTAAGTCTGGACAATGTTTTGAATAATAAAATTATTAGGAAACTAATACATTTGCTTATACCAAATAATAAAATTTCTTCACAATTTGATAATATATGCTGCATATTCATTTATCAATTATAATATTAAAACATGGGTTATGTGAAAGTGAGGTGCCTAAACTTAACGGTTTTAGGAAAAAGTATAACACATCTTTTTATCAAATTTGTATTATCAGAGCCAGAAAAATAAATGCTGTTCAAAGAATGTTTAGCTCTCGTTTCTGAATAGCACGTTAACTAGCTCGATAGCAACCTTTTTATCAGAAATGTATTTGTAAGAGGTTTCTTTCATCGAAACTTTGACGCTTAGGAACTTAGGATTTTAGGTGCTTTTAGGTGTGAATTTAGGTGATTGTTATTTTTCTATGTTTTAGTTTGATATTGCAAAAAATAACACAATCACTTCGAGATACAATTCAAATCATAGCTTCCACAACAAAATTGCTAGATTAAACTCTATAAATCAGAAATTTATTTAAATGAGTGCTGTTTGTGCCCAAAAGTCTATTTTTTCTTTTTTTTGGGGTTTTCTCGCCACGATCTAAAACTCAAACAATATCAAGAATGTCTGTTCTTATGTAAATAAAAGAATCACTGGGTAAAAAACAAAACGGAGACTAATTTCTCAGTGATTCTTTTTCTGTAAGAAATTTGCCTAACAAACAAAAATTTTAAAAATACTGAATTTTCTAAGTTGTTAACGATTCGGTTTTTGTGAACATGTTTTAAACCCAAAAAAAAAATTATGAATACGCCAGAACCATTTAGACAATTTCAAAAGTTTATATTGGATAAACAGGAAGATCTTTTTTTACTAGCCTTAATGAACATATAATACATTTTATTAAGGAACAAAATAAGTCCCGTTATGTTAATCACTTAATGTCAGATAATCACACTTTCAACAAAAATTTTAAAATGTTATAAATCTAAAAAACTAAATATCTTGGAGAGCCCACATGTTAATAAAAAAAAATGGGTATTTTGCTAAAGGACCAGGTAGACTTGAACTTGATTCACCTTTGTTAAATTTATATTGAGCATCTTAACATTAAAGAAGTAGAATTTCTGTCTTTTATCATTTATGGTGTTATTAAGTTGGTACTAAACTAATTGAAAAGTTCGCTGAGCGACACCTATAGAACACTAAAAGAACTATATAATCTACAACATTTTGAAGTTTTATCCTTCATATAAACGTGTGTGAAGTTTCAAGAGGATCTGTCAATTCATTCATACATAAACAGCAGTTTGAAGTAAACGTGTCACTGATAGTTTTTAAAATAAAAAATATTGAAAAATAGTGAATAAATTCTTTGTAAAAAAAGGTTTAAAGGCAATTGAAATTCATATTGAAATGGTAAATATGTTAGGAGAGTTTACTCCTTCAAAAGCTATGATTTGTAAGTGGGTATGTAAGTTTCAACATGGTCGTCCAAGCCTGGATAAAGATCATCTATATCATATGGTTATGAATGACGGACAATTGACTTTGAGTAAAATTACTAAGGCCATGGACACTCAACTGAACGGCTGCTCCTTGTTTTTTGGGCTTGAGAAAGCTACGTGCAAAATGGGTGCAGCATTTGTTAAATTCTGATCAAAAATGACTTCGAATAAAACATTCAAACCAACATTTGGATCATTTTCGAAACAATAAAATAGATTTTAAACGTCCTTTTGTAATTATAGATGAGACTTGGGTTTACCACTATGATCCTAAACGACGACAACAAACCGCAGAGTGGACTGAGCCCGATTGTTCAGCTCCGACGCAACCAAAATGGCCAAAATCGACCAAAAAGTTAATCAATTTTTTGGAATGTAACAGGCATTTTGTTAATTGGTTACCATCAAACCACTAAAACAATAACAGGACAGTGTTACTCAAACCTTTTGAATCAATTGGATGCAAATTTAGTGAGAAAAGATCTGATTTAGCGAAGAAAAAAAAACATTTTTCATCAAGACAATGCACCGGCTCAAAGAGGTGTTCTTGCAATGGCCAAATTGAAAGACAACATATTCACCAGATCTGACCCCCTCTGGCTTTCATCTGTTCCGAAACCTCAAAAAAATGATTATATTGAAGGACTTCACTTCAGAGATGGAATAAATGAATTGCAGAACCACTGGAAAAAATGTATTGAACTTAAAGGAGAATATATAGAAGAATAATGAAATGGAAGGAAATGGAAATGGAATAATAAATGGAAGAGTCATTTTTTTCAACTATAAACTTGTTTTGTCATTTCCGTTCTGTGAACTTTTCAATTAGCTTAGTATTTATGGTACGTTAAGGCCTTTCAGATAGTAACTATATTTTGTTAATATCAAGTTTAATATAGTGTTCGTATTTGAAAAAGCCGCTATGTATTAAAACAATTGTAATACGAGCTTTAGATATATGAAAATTTAGTTCCACTATTAAATATAGTTCGTTTATTTAAATTAAAAACTCCAGATTTATCTCAATTCGTTGTTTTTTTTTAATTTATAAAACAAATCCTGTATTTCTTGTTAAACACCTCTTATAAAATAATGTATATTTCAAACACACCTTTATCAAATATTGTATAATTCTGCATTTGCATATCAGTACGTTACTTGCATAAATCAAATTATTATATCCGGTAACGTTTTGTGGTTTTACAATGTAAAATGATAACAGTCGGTATATTTTCACAATAGAAATCGATAGACCTGTACATATATATAAATGAATTTCCAAAAATTAAAATAGAATCAAAACATTAAAAATATGTTTTTTTTTTATTATCAAAGTCGGAATAAAAGATAAAATGTAATCTGTATGATGCAGTGCTTTATACCTGGTCTATTGTTATTAAATGAATGGTTTGTATTTGGTAGTTTTTGTAATACCGATCGAAAAGTTTATTAAGGACTGGAATCAGTTGTTTAACCAATAGTTTTTAACAAGTGGGAAAATGTAGAAGAAAAGAGTGCTTCTGGAGTTTTTTTTGCTTTCCCCTTTCTCCTTTTTACTATTCATGCTATTGAAACCCTATGCAGGAGGTGAACCAGGAAAACATTAAAATTTTGTATTGTTACTACTTACAAGAACATTGGAGGATGGGTTGTTGCTTGATGCGCAGATAAAGGAATGAATAAATAGATACTTACCGTTTCCCGAAGAGTATACCATTGAAATAAACCACACAAAATACTATTGTATAGTTTATTTTTCTTTTATTGAAACCTTTGGTGTGAAACACTAAACTTGAAGAGATTTACCACTAAACACCAAATCACTTTTTTTGAACTTCTCGATGCACTTTTCGCTAACCATATTAGCATTATCAGGAAATGATTTAATGTTAGATTAAAGATTTTAGATAAGAGATTAAATCATCTCCTGATGATGCCAACATGGTTAGTGAAACGTGCATCGAGAAGTTCAAAAAAAGTGATATGGTGTTTAGTGGTAAATCTATTCAAGTTTAGCTGGCCGCGGTGGTCTGTTGGGTTAGTCGCCTTAGCCGCAATCCAAAGGTAGCTGGTTCGACTCCAGCGCTCGGATGGGTGTTTTTCGTTAATTCTTCTATCCGTCTTACTTCTCACCCTACACACAGACTTATATACACTCACATACACACACACGCCCACACATATCCCCACCAAAATATCAGTGATTGTTTTCTAGGCAAGAGTGTAAGATCCGACTACGAATTACCCCTCAGTCACGCCAGTTAAAGGCTGGGTAAGGCCAGATGCCTTCTGAGAAGTGTTCTACGTTGGTCACTCGCCAGTCGGTAGGCTTCCTGATAGACTTATGGGTAGGCACACAACCAAGGGTTTATAGCCTGAGGGGGTGCTAGCCTAGGTTTGTCGGTAGCTGATGACCGTGGTTCGGAACCCATGTTAAGCTGTAGGTCCGGTCGCTAAATAGCCTTAGATGCTGATGCGCCTCTAACCGTAAATCCTTTCCTTTCCTTCCTTCAAGTTTATAGTTTACTGTTAAATTTTCACGTAAAAGTTGCGCTATTTTGACATTCTTTTTGAACTTGACTCAAATTCAACACGGGTGTGGGACGACCATTAGTTTTCAATTCAACTTTCTCCTCCAAATTTGAATTAGTCATTATTAACTGTTCAGAATCATTATTAAATATGATAGTTTGAATGAAGTAGAACAGAATATCGAAGAACGGGACTGGGGTAGTGATGTCAAAGTATGCAAGACTCACGATTTTTCTGAGTTTAAACATGTTACTCTAAACAAATTAAGAAAAGTTGTGTTTAGCTTAAAAAGCCGAAGCGCAAGTGACAATGATATCACGATAGGGTTAATGCAAAAATTTTTTTGTGTCATCGGTTATCCTTTATTGCACTTTGAAACGAATACATTTCCTGACGACTTAAAAACCAGCATTATTGTACCAATGCCGAAAATACCAAAAGCTAGTGTACCAAGTGACTTTAGACCAATTAATTTATTACCTGTGATATGATAAAAATGATAATATATTGATATAATATAATGATAAAATCATTGAGACTGTAGTATGTACAGAGTTGAAAACTTATTTTGAAACCAATTAATTGTTATTTTGTTCTCAATCAGGGTTTAGGACAAAACATTGTTGACACAGCTGTGCAGTATGCATACGACACATGGAGGAATGATACAAAGGACGGGAAAACTGTGCCTAGTGTGTTTATAGATTTAAAACGAATTCGAAACTATTGACCTGGATATACTATGTAAACAATTATTAAGTTATGGTGTAAGATCAAAAGCCTTGAAATGCATCAAGAGTTATTTAACAGACAGGCATCATAGGACGAGGGTTAAGTTATGGTGTAAGATCAAAAGCCTTGAAATGCATCAAGAGTTATTTAACAGACAGGTATAATAGGACGAGGGTTAAGAGAAAAGTGTCGGTAAAGAGAGAAAGTGCTTGGGGAGTTCCTCAGGGTAGTGTTTTGGGCCCGTTGCTGTTTTTGATATATGTCAACGATATTTCTACATTATTGGATGAATGCTTTATAAGTCTTTTTGCAGATGATACTCTCATATCTGTGTCTGGGTATAATTTGCGTAAAATGGTTGAAACATTGAATAGTAAACTGGCAATACTATTTACATGGCTATGCAAAAACCAACTTAAACTAAACGAACAGAAAACAAGGTGCATGGTGAAGGGTCTAAAGCAAACTGCAAAAGATTTAATGAGTTAAGGTTAAAAATAAATATAAACAATTATGATATTGAAATTGTAAATCAAATTAAGTACTTAGGAGTACTGTCAGTTATCTATGTAGAAAGATTGTTAGTAAAGAATGTATTGCATTGAAAGATGTATATCTGTGCTGATATCATGTAATAAGGAGAATATTGGTAGACTCCAAAAGAGGAGAACAAGACTATGCGTGTACTATTAAACTGTAATAGCTATACACCGACTGAGGTAATGTTGCGGTCATTGGATTGGTTTTCAGTTGCGCGGGCCATTGAAGGGGCTAACATTCGATTGATATATAAAATAAAACATAATTTGTTGCCGATTATTTGAATACTTTTTTGGTACAAAGAGTAAATATACATTCTTACGATGTCCGTTCTAAGAACAATTATGATGTACCAATTGTGAGAACTACTGCTCTCCAGAAGACATGTTTTGAGAAGGTGTTTGCCTCTTCAATGCTTTGCCCGCCCACATAGAGTGCTCTCCTAAAGTGCATGTATTTAATAGACTGTTAAATTATTTTTTGACGCAATAGAGTATTTTATCATTTGAACAGTGTTAGTTATGCCTTTTGATTGTATTTTCTTTTGTTAGGATTTCTTAGCAGTTTTCTTACTTTTATTTTTTTTTGTATATTGATTTTGTTTTGTTACTGTTAGCTGCATA
Source organism: Cosmopolites sordidus (assembly GCA_031761425.1). Taxonomy (NCBI): domain Eukaryota; kingdom Metazoa; phylum Arthropoda; class Insecta; order Coleoptera; family Curculionidae; genus Cosmopolites; species Cosmopolites sordidus. The sequence goes on along the minus strand of JARFXV010000253.1, from coordinate 144,455 downwards.
TGCTAAATAAAGATTTATTTATTTATATATTTATTTATTCACTATCCTTTCTCTTACCTTAAAAGTTTAGAGAAACCCATTAAAATATATAAAAACTTTAATTAATTTTAACAGGCAAAAAATTGCCTTTTGATGGATTTTTCTTTTTTTAAAATTTTTTGCGTCAACATTGTATATTTTTACCTGCTTTAACAATGGAAACAATTATTTGTGGACATACAATGTTAATCAATCAATCTGTATCCATCTATCTGTATAAAGTAAAAATAAAATAAAGTGGAAGTTAAACAAGAAAAGTCTTTCACTAAATATTTGTTTAAAACTATTTTTCCTTAACTTAAACCTAATTTCTATAACTTTATTGTTACTTTTCAGCAAAACTTCCGGAAACTTCTTTAGAAGTAGTTTAATCTACATTAAGTAAATTCATTATTTAATCAAGTCTGTAACAAATATTTAGTCTATTACTTTAGGCAAAGTTTCTGTATTGGTTACATTGAAAACCCTTCTCAATACGAACATTTTGAATGAGATAAATGAGAACAATACCTCCTTCCATAGGTAGTAACTTCACATAATAGGGGGTGAACCGAAGTTCCGAAGTCTATAAATCAGGTATAATAAATGATCAATATTAAGTTTCATATAACTTGCGCGGTCTTTATAATGTTTGCTTGGTGTATAACCCTGTCTATGTATTTACGAGGGGTTCAAATATTGTCAACTGTTTCCAGTCTATTCACAGAAAAGGGTTATTGATGCAAAGTGAAATATAAATTAGTCAACATAATCTCTTTACGAGTCGATATAAACATTGAAAGTGGTTGCATTTTTTGAAGCCATTTTTATAGTCATTTTTAGAATTCGCTTCTGAGCCATTTTATCGCAAAGAAATAACCATAAGTTGTCCATAAGTTGTCTAAAATGGGAGAAATTATGGTAAATTCAACTGGAAATGGGAATATCAGAACAACAAATGGGAATATCAGAACAACAAATGGGAAGAGCAGTGGTGAAAACTGAAGATCGAATATCCGATGAGTTTTACGTCAATACAGGAACCAGACAAGGACGCATCCAATCGCAAATTCTATATTTATAGTGAATAAATATATCATACATAAAACTTTCGGCCTATAGCCCGATTCAAGATATTTCGTTGCTTTTCGGCAAAATGTTAATTGGCCCAATTAATTTCAATAAAAATATTCCTAGTTTCTTTAAAAGCGCCAGAGTCGGAGTGGTTTAACTTCTGAACAATTTTGAAAAAAATAAAATATTGTTAAATTATTATCGCAAACATGATTCATCGATCATCTCTAGGCTGAGACGAGAGAGCAGTTTAGCTCCTCCCATTCAGCTTATGAACTGCTCGTCCTACTATGGTAATCGATTTTGAAACACCAATAATTGGTGGAGGTATCTTATCAAATAGCGAGTGCTTTAAAGCGATTTGCTGGTGAATAATTTTCGCCAGCTGATTATGCCTGCCTAGGTAAGCATTGGGGCAAGGACTGGACACCCTCCAATAAGGTCCATTTCTCCCAGACCACCGCACTTCCTGCACTTGTCGACAACATCTATGTGTAGCATCTATGTATGTCTTTCATAATTTTTGCCCTTACTACCTTGTCTTGAATAGCTGTCGTAAAGTCTTCTGTTTCTGGATATCGGTAAGTGGTCCATCGATAAGCCACTTTAGAGACAAATATTTGTCAATGAAGTCATCCTTAAGTGATTTAGGATATCTCCCATGTAATGTCTGTTGTTTCCACTCTTAAATAATCATAATAATAATTATTATTATTATGTATGACTAAAATATTGTTTATTGGTTTGTGTATTTTGAATTTATTAGTACAATAAAAATAAATAAATAAATAAATTTATCTATTAGTACAATAAAAATTATAACTTAAATTTAATTATTCATTTAATTCGGTTTCTCTCTCACTGTCACTTTGATCTACATTAATAATAAGTGGTTCTATATTATCAGTAAATCATTCATAGGAATCTTCTATTTTAACAACATGGTTAATCGAATTTATCCAACTTTCTTTGGGAATACTATCTACAACCTTTCTAATTAATGTTGCAGCACTTGCACTTAGAGTCAGATACATATTTTCTGCTCTAACATTGGATTTTACCTGATGCCTCATATGCTCAATTGGAATAAAAATACAGTAATACGGGGGAAGGCGTAAAACCGTATGTCCTATATCGGATGTGAAATGGTATCACATCCATATTCCTTTTTAATATTAAATGTCTTTAACACTTCTAGAAGATCACATTTTTTATATGTATTTTCGAAGTATATATCCTTTTCTTTAACATATAGTTTTGAATTTCCAATTTAGTGTTATTTGCATTAAGGACTTTATTTTTTTGCGGTTGTGATAACTAGCATTGTCCATTACAATTACGCTTTCCTTAAACACATCGGACAAAAGGCTATTTATAAACCAATCTTCAAAAAGTTCTCCTGTGGTGCCGTCATGGTAGTCCAAAGATGAATGTATAATATTTTTAGAGGACAACCGTAAACAATTTGGAACCCATCCATCCTCAAAACCAGCATGAAAAATTGTAATTTTTTCCCTTGTTTGCTGGGGCTTTAGTTTGGCATTTTCTTGGTGTATCTACCCATCCTTTTGCTGGCATCTCATGTGTATCGAACCATCTTTCATCAAGGTAGATAATGGACCGATTTTCTAATTTGTATTTTTTTATAGAGTTTAAGTAGTCAAACCGCCATCGCCGCAATCTTTGTGATTTCGTTAATACATGTCTTTTATTAATCGTCCAATATGCAAAACCTATTAAAGATAATATTCTCCGGAGCCTAGTTCTGTTGAAAAGAATATTGGTTTCATCTTTCCTTAGTCATTGTTGCCATGAATGTAATGCAGGCACAGTTTGCTCTTTATATATAGCATAAATTTTGCTTCGAATTAAGTCTTTGTCACTTTCGTCAACACCCTTGCTTTTACCAGAATCACTACGAACTTTTTTGGCTTTAATTGGCTTCGTCACAATATCTTTAATTGTAGAAAATGGCGTTTTTGTTAATGAAGACATTTCTGCTGCGGGTGCATTTAAATTAAATCCGCAATTCAATAAAGAAACACATAATTTTTTTAACCATTTGCTTAGCATCGGACGATAAATGATTTCTTTTAAAATTAGCACTACCGGAGGCATAATGATCATTATCTTGCCAAGAACGCCAAATTTTTAGTACATTTGGAATAATACAAATACGATCGAAATTATAGAACTGCACTATTTAAGAAAAGAATGCGAACTAAATTAAAATATTTCGAAATTACTAAACCAGATATAAAATTAATTTTATCTTTTTACCTGTTATTTTATTAAGCCTGGCACTGCTCTGACTATCTCTATGTTTGCAAACATACGTACAGTTCTTTATATGCCTTGTAGAATCAAGTTCTTCACATGTTACAATCTAATATTCACACAATATTACATCTAATATGTTTACGGATGGTAGATAATATTCTTAAATCATCTCGGGTGTCGATCCGTTCATTCTGTGAAGAGTCAAGGCGTTTCGCCAAAATAAAATTTGGCATTTTCAAATGTTGTCCACTTCGAGTGAAGAGTCCAACTGACGGGTTTTTTCACAATGGCACATTAATTTTCTCGTTCATCACTTTATTCTTATACTAAAATTATTTTTTACTTTTTAGTTCGGTTTACCATTAGAGCGTGTTTTTTAGTTTGTTTAAACTATAATTTATTTCAGAAGCGATTTCCTTACTTTTTCCAAGAGTGTTTCTGATTGTGCAGACCTTGTAGTTTTCAATATTTATTATTTCTTTAGCTCCTTGAAAATTAATTGTATGTCCTGTTTGAAGATGGTGCTGGTCGAAGTCGAAAGACAAATGGGTATCCCTGACCAAGTTTACAAATTTACTCGAGAGACGTGCAGGAAATTTTACATTGAAAATCGCCTATTTCTTTGTCACACTTATTTGAGTGATTATCAATTATAACTGAATGACTTTACAAACAAAAATTTAAAGCAAAAAAACCCTAATAGCACATCGGTCAATAAGTCACCAGTCTGTCATATAGATGGTGTCATTTTCGAAAAATCCTTACCAGTGGTCGATTGTGCCAACCTTCAAACCTCACGTGTCATTTCTTGACAATCTGTCTACTAATTTCTGACTTGTTCTTTAAGTGACACTACTTTTCGTGTGTTAATTATATGACTTTTGAAGCAAAAATTTAAATCAAAAACCGCGAATAGCACGTCGGTCAATAAGCCAGCGGTCTGTCGTTTAGATGGAGTCACTTCTGAGTTGTTGTGCTTTAAGTAACACTACTTTTGATATTTTACAATGGCAAAAATTAATTTCCATTTTTCAAGAAAAATACCGTTGAAGTAAAACAATGGCTTGATAAACATTACTTGGACTCTGTCCCAGAAATTCAACTCTAATTGAGTGGTATGATGAATTCAAACGTTGCCGTACAAGCCCCGATCTAGATGTCCAAATGAGATGGTTACACCAGAAAAATTCACAAAACCTTAAAGTAAAGCTCCGGGAGATAGCTGATGTCATGAAAATGTCGAAAGGAAGTGTTCATCATCAAGTGTTCACATTTGTGTGCATCATTTTGAATGAACTTTTGGGAATGCATAAATAATTATCGAAAGGGATACCGCGTTTGCTCACAGCGGACCAAAAACAATATATTTATGATCTGAGCAATGTTTGGCATTGTTTAAGCGAAATATAAAAGACTTTTTTATGCGATATGCGACTATGAACGAAACATGGATCCATCACTACACTCCGGAGTTAAATCGGCAGTTACCTTAGTGGACAGCAGTCGGTGAATGCCTTCCAAAGTGACCAAACACACAACCATCGACAGGCAAAGGCCTCTGTGTTTTAGGATGCATATGGTGTATTATTTATCGATTATCTCGGGAAAGGTAAAACAATCAATAGCGAATATTATATAGCGTTATTGGTGCACCAGATCGCAAAAAAGGCTCCAAATTAATAAAAAAGTGCCGTTTCACCAAGACAATGTACCGTATCTCAAATCGTTGACAACAATGACTAAATAATATGAATTCCACTTCAAATTGCTTTCTTGTTCACCGTATTTTCCAGATCTGATCCCCAGCAACTATTTCCTGTCTCGGATCTCAAAAAAATGCTCGCTGAAAAGAAATTTATCTCCAGTGAAACGCAATTGCCGAATCCTAAGAATATTTTGGTGACAAAGAGAAATCGTTCTATAAAAAAAGTGTAGAAATGTTTAAAAAGCTTTGGAATGATTGTATTGCTCTTCAAGAAGAATATATTGATAAATAAAGTCGAATTTTTGCAAAATCAGACCGGAGACTTATTGGCCGACGTGTTATATTCTATTGTAAAAAAATATACTCTTTACTGATTATTTGATTCTCTACATTACATTCAGAAAAAATCAACACCATACGTATATATGCTAATGATTTTCCAGGTTTAATCCTTATTGGTTTATTAAAAGATTACTATTTGCTTCATCACGCGGAATGGTCTTTGGCTACAAGTCAGTAAACTTTACCTTTTTTTGATAGAATATATTACAGACTAAGAGCATGGTTTTGCATTCATTCCGCGAAAGTTCCATTTATTTTTTGTCTGAACTCTGAATGTTATCTTTAACGCTACACTAAACAGAAAAAAGGCAGGAATGGAGAACAGGCAACGAAAGACTCAATTTATATACATTTTAAACTTACTTAACTATTTAAATTCTATTTAGTGTATGCAATAAATTTTAATCAACACTTAAAAGTTTAAATTGGAAGTGTTAAAAAGGCAATGTTAAATTATCAAGAAAACTTTAAGAATTACTTTTCAGTGCCAGTCAAAATATAAAATATCGTAAATTAATTTCTCTGAATATTCAATTTTATTAAATTATTTACTTTATTCGCATGTCTTGCTATGTGAGTTTAGATTGTAGTTGAGTTTCAGTTTTATTTTTCATATTGCATACCTGGCATCATCTTTCCAAGTTACTTTGCCAGCTTTATAACATCTGTCAGAAAGTCGAAGACACCGGATTGTGGCCAGAAGATTGGTCTATCTCAGCATTTATACCTCTTCACAAAAAAAGGTCTAGAGAGAAATGCGAAAATTATCGTCTTATTAGTTTCATTCCGCATGCAAGGAAAATCTTCCTTCACATTTTCAACGAGCATTTATATCTTACTTATCATGGCAAATTCCCGCAGAACAGGCTGGACTCATTCCATGGAGAGGTACACATAAACAAATATTCGACATTCCACAAATAATCGAAAAAACCAGTAAAGTCAACCATCCTGAATATCTCTGTTTCCTTTATTATCGAAAGGCGGAAGGCGACAACCTAAAATGGGAGAAATTATGGCATATTCTGCAGATCAGATCACTAATTGGCTTAATTTTTCATCTAAAGGATGTTTCAAATTGAAAAAATTTAAATAAATCACTAGTCAGGTAAGGCTACAAGATTAAATGAAGGATCTGTAGAAAGTATGAAATGCGTGCTATTTTCTCCAGGTTTTCAATTGTGAACAAGATTTTAATGCTTTTATTTTACGGAACGGTGTGCAATTTAGATGCATGTGCAATTTAGATGCGCAATTTAGGTGTGCAATTTAGATGCAGTTAATGTTACATATCACTTTTGATTTCAATAACAGTAAACTTGATGTTCATTGTTTTTCGTGACAAATATCAACATGGCATTTTTCATCGAAATACCACTTGAAATAATTTTTATAAATAGGACTAGGATTATTATAAAGGATCTTTCAAATTGGGCAGTTTTTTTAATTCTTGAATAAAACACCGAATTTGTGTTCATTTCAAATTTTTTTTTATTGATTATTAAATTAATTTAAAATTTAATTTTTAGCTAATTAAAAACATTATTATTAAATTAAACACGAAAGACAATCTGCCAAATGACAGCCTCTTGCAACCCCATAGACGTCTACTCCGACTCTCGACGACTCTCATTTTAATCCTTTAGTTCAGGAATCGATTGTGCATTCTTCTTATAGATCTGGCTTTTCACCCAAGAAAAATAGTCAAACGGTGTCAAATCACATGATCTTGGTGGCCCATGAATATCGCCGTCTCTTGCAATCACCCGTGCAGGAATTTTTTCTCTAAATAAATCAATTGATTCATTAGCACAGTGAGGTGTAGCGCCAACCTGTGGGAAACACCAGATCAATCACCTTTATATCAATATTATTCAATTCGATCTACAGAAATTTAGTTATTATCTCACGATATCGAACACCATTCACAGTTAGAGCTTCACCAGCAGCATTCTGAAATAAAATACGGTCCAATTACACCTCCTGGTCATAATGCACACCAAACAGTTCAATCATAAATTTTCTTCACCCCAAATGCGGCAATTTTGTTTATGAACATAGCCACTTATTTCAAAATGTGCTTCATCTGAAAAGATGATTTTTTGAGAAAACTCATCTGTTTTTCCTTTGATTCAACTGACAAATGAATGATGTTGTGAATGATCCAAAGGCTTTAGCTCCTATGTTATTTGAGACTTATATGCCTTCAAAGCTAAATCCTTTCGTAAAATACGCCATGTTGTGGATTCGCTGAGTCCAAATTATTGTGAACGTTGACTAATAGAAATTCCTGGGTTTTCAGCAACATTTTGAGTACCAAATCAATATGCTCTTGTGAACGACCACTACAACTATATATTGCTCTTCTTTTATTTTCGATTGAACCAGTTTCTTGATATTTTAAAACAACTCAGTTGATTGATTGTAGACGACTCCATTTTTATAAATGTCATACATTACACTTCTGAAATGAGAGTAGATTTAGACAAATTCATAACATCTGTCTTTTATTCAAGAATTAAAAAAACGCTTTATTTGAAAGACCTGCTATACGGAAAAACAGAGCAGTGCATGATGCATTCCATCGTCAATTTCTATTCAATATTTATGCTGAATATATCATGCGTAGAGCTCTTGAGCACTGGACGGGATGGATGTTAATGACTGCACTGGATGTTAATATTGGCAGCACTAAAATAACTAACTTGAGATATGCCGATGACAGTACGCTTGTGAATTGACCTTAATTATCAAATAAATAAATGATGAAATCGCAGAAAGGCCAAATTGAATGCAAGGATGGTAGAAACCTAAATAGCCTAGTGCTGCAGGGACCGATAGAGGGTTCTCTAACCAAAGGCAGACCTCCAAAAAGATGGTCAGGAAAAATTAAAGACCTAACTGGTTCATCTTTCCAATAAGCAACCAATGAAGTCAGAAATACAGAACGCTGGTGAGAAGTAGTTCAAAAAAGCCGAAAACGGAATAAGTTTCCATAGGTCACGACTCTTCGGTCAAGAATAATACGAAGACGAAGAGAAGGAAAGTTGTTTTAGTATAAATTAGTATAAAAAGTATAAAACTATTGGACAGTGGTAGTTATTTTGGTGAAGAATGCTTGAGAAACTTTTAACGAAAACTTTATGCATTTTCTTAATTCTTAGATATAACAGTGTTCGTAAAGAAAGAAAGAAAACTTTTCATGCGGATATTTTTTTGATTTTTGCATCATCAGCAGCTGAAAGAAAGTTTTCGCGAACATAAAAGTGCAGGAAAATAATTGAAAACTCTTTTATTCTCGAATATAATTATTTTAAATTCACCCTTTCTTATTTTGTAAGTATGAATATGGAATATTCTGGGACTTTCGGTTAAACAAAGGCTTTAAAAATAAAAGAAATATGTTGTTAGAAAATCTTAATTAAAAACACAGCAGGATACTGTTTGTTTTTGACAGTTTTATTACTGAGAGGAATGGAAAGGATCCTCATTGAATAGAAAAAGCCTCAATTACTTTATCACGACCAAATCTCTAATTTTTTTCTATCTGGAATTCGCCAGTTACCTGAATGGCGGCTAAATTGTGTAGAAAGTGAAGGAGATTACTTCGAAAATTAGGTTTATATTACTTTTTATAGCAAGTCAAAGGAAGTCAAAAATAGCCGAGAAATAAGTAGGGGACCTAATATATACAAGGTGTGCATACCTAATATATACAAATAAAGAAAAAAATATATGAACACGCCACAATCATTCAGACATTACTAAGGGTCGGTTTACATTCTAATCTCTTACGTCATTTTGTTCCTACGGCAGTACGACGTTTTGAGTTACCCTCATATTATTTTCGTTTGGGAAACATATCGACTTTCGAGTCAAACAAAGATCATTTGCGGCACGTTCTGGTTTTCTTGTTCAATTAAAACAGTACCTAATGGTAGCTACTGTTTGGAGGCCCCTAGGGCAGGGGTCTCCAAACTTTCCAGCCTTAGGATCATACCGATTAGGCCAGTAACTTCCAAGGGCCAAAACCATTTTAATTTTCCTGCCATTATCTATAATTTATAAACTAGTCGCCGAGTACGACTCTTAAACGAGCATATGCTTGCTAAATTCGCTAGTTAATTACTATTGTGTATTGTTATGACCGTGACACTTGACTGACGAAATCTGGTGGTCAAAAACGGAAATAGGTAGCGATAGTACCCTCTATCGCTAACAGATGGTGCTAGTATTACTTTTGAAAGCGCAGTAACAATTAAACATTAGTGAATAACCTTGTTGGTTCGGGAACGCTCTGGTGTATTCTACTCACTTCGAGATGGCAGTAATCGGTGTATAAAAAGGCGCCAGTATAAATATTCTGCCTAGAGAAGGCGAAGGAAGCGAAACTGTATGTTGCGGAATAAAGTAGTGCGTAACTCCGTTTAAAAGAGATCTTCAAACCGACCACCGCCTATATGTAACAGTATTTTGATTTGACTTGTTGTTTTTGTGTGTAATTTACTAGTACGGAAAAGATGCGAAAAGCAGACCGTGAATGCAGAACATTCAAAGATGAATGGAACTTTCAAATATTTCGTGATTGAGTCCAGTAATAAGACGCTATGTTTGATTTACAATGAAACCATAACCGTTCTCAAAGAATATAATATTAAACGTTATTATGAAACGAAACATTTTCAAAATTACTCAAAATATACAGGAAGTGCACAGTGGACAGAAAAATTTGAAACTTTGAAACGCGGATTGAAATGGCAGCAACCTTTGTTTACGAAAATCAATACTGAACAAGAGGCTGCAACTGGTGCCAGCTTTCGTGTGGCTCTTGAAATCGAAAAACGTGGAAACCCATTCACCGATAAAAAAATGTTTAAAGGATCCGTAATTACAGCTGCCGAAGAAATGTGCCTGGAAAAGGTAAATTTATTTAAACCTGTCAGTTTGTCAGCAAACACCGTGGCTCGGAGGGTACAAGACATCACAAAAAATATATAATCTCAACTGTCTGACAAAAATGGACATCTTGAATGGTTTTCTCTGGCCTTGGATGAGTCAACGGATGTGTCAGATACTGTTTAGGTGTTGATTTTTATTCGAGGAGTAGATAAAAGCTATGAAGTGTATGAAGAACTTCTTGATAATGATAGTATTCACGGCACGACTACTGGGGAAGATATTTCTAAGAGAGTTGAAAATACTATTAATAAGAAAAACCTTCAATAGAAAAACTTGAAATCTATTAGAACTGATGGAGGCAAAACATGTGTGATAAAAATAAAGGAGTGGTTGTACTTACGTCAAAGGCTGTAGAAAATAATTGTGGTTCAAAACTATTAGTCTTACATTTTATCATTCATGTTCTTGTGCGGAAAATGTTTGGATATGTCTGAAGTTCTAAAACCAGTTATGTCAGTTGTTAATTTTATCAGATCCACTGGCCTGAATCACCGACAGTTCTGAGTGTTTATTGAAAGCATTGGAGAAAATGACTTACCATATCATACTGTCGTACGCTGGCTTAGTTGCGGAAAAGTCCTTCAGCGCTTTTTTGAATTTCGAGCAAGGATCGAATTTTTTTTTGAATGAAAAGCATCGCTCTCTTACCGAATTACAAAATAGCGAATGGATGGAAGGTAACATTCTATGGCGATTTGACAAAACATATGAACGAACTGAATTTGAGATTCCAATTAAAAACCAGCTTTTCCCTGATTTATACACTAATATCAAATCGTTCCGGTAAAAAATAATACTGTTTCAATCACAATTACGTAAAAAATGTTTCACGCATTTTAAAACATGTGAAATATTCAGCCACACTAGTGAGATTGAGTTTCCCGTCGATTTTGCAATCAAAGCTTTGAGTGCTTTGAAGATAACTTTTAATATTCGTTTCTCAGACTTTGATGTCATTGCGAATTAAATTAAGATTTTTCAAAATCTTTTTGATACTGACATTAAAACCCTAGACTCGGAACTTCAAATGAAAATAATTGATTTACAGTGCAGTGATATAATTAAGCACAAATATCAAAACTCATCTTTGTTGGAATTTTATAGTCTTCCACTGTTACAATTTGATAATTTGCATATTTTACTCGTGTGCTGTTTTCTGTGTTCTATTTTTGGAACTACTTACTTGTGTGAGAAAACTCCAAAATTATGTACACTTAGATTTCTTTTAATAATTGGTACAAGTAAAATTGGTCTACAACTATAAACTTTTGCTAGTGGAAAATCACAATTACATAAATCTCATTAGCATTTTTTACAAGTGGACACCCCGCGGTTTCATTCGCGTTAATTTAGCTTCTCCGTTCTTAAAGGATTTTCAGGATAAAAATCATATGTGTGATTCAGGATATATACATTCCAAACATCGATATACATACATGTACTATACTCTTTACCCCAACATAACTACCGAAGGTGAAACCGCGGGAATGTTCACTTGTATATAATTTAGTGGGATTAATTTCAATTATTTCTTAATTATTATGCTTAAGTTAAATTCTCTGCGTATTATATTTGTGATTAAGTTTTATCCAGCAAGTAAATAAAACCGACTTATTATAATTCTGTATTTATTTATCCAACTTATCACAGCAACAATAACAACAATAAGCCATTAGCTGTCTCGGGCCCGATTGATGACACTGATGGGTCGTAGTTTGGAGACCTTGGTTTAAACAATTCAAAAGTGGTAATTTCGACTTGAAAGACAAAGAACGTCCAGGTCAACCAAAAAAAAATGAAAATGCCGAATTGCAAGCACTGTCGGAAAAGACAATATGGTTAAATGTTAGTCGCCAAACCATTTGTAATCGTCTGTATGCGGTGGGAAAGATCCAGAAGGCAGCAAAATGGGTACCACATCAGCTGAACGACAGGCAGATAGAAAAGCGAAAAACGCTCTGCAACATTTTGCTTTCTCGGCATGATAGCATTACTTTTTTGCATCGGATCATGAAAGGAAATGAAAAATGAATATATTTCGAGAACCCAAAACGCAGAAAACCATGGTTTGACCCGGGGTAACCATCAACATCGACCGCAAGACCGAATCACTTTCGAAAGAAGACAATGCTGTGCATTTAGGGAAATCAATAAAATGTCGTGTAACATGAGCTTCTGAAACCAAGTGAAACAGTTAACCTTCGCTATCGTCAATAAATGATCAATTTGAACCATGCATTGATCGAAATGTGGCCAGAATGGGCTACAAGACACGAAAAAGTGATTTTGAAGCTTGACAATGCTTTATTACACACAAAAAAGTAGTCAAACACACCATTTCTGCACTTGGCTAAGAGGTTTTGCTACACGGCCATATTCACCTGATTTGGCCCCTTTCAACTACCACTTATTTTCATCGATGTCTTACACACTTTCCATGAAACACTTCAACAATTATAGAGATGTTAAAAAATGGCTTGATCACTGAACCACTAAAAAATGTATGGTTTTTCTGGGACGGTATCCGCAAATTTGTCAGAGCGATGGGAAAAATGGTCAGCATTCTTTGAATAAATTGTTTTTTACCTTTCTCCTAAATTAAACGTATATTTTTTTTAACAAAAAATTAAGAATTATTTACCGCAACACATGATAGACACATTATTTTTTCTTACACATATTTCCTCGTCATATCATTTACCTTTCCCGAACTTCCTTCGCTTTAACTTCATTATTTTCATTTAATTAATTAAGGATGCGAATTATTTTTCTTGCTTTTGAAATAAAAACACCGCAACCCCCCTTAAAGCTACAACTTGTATATCATAATAAAATATAAACAATAAAATATAAACAATACCTAAGACCGTAATGCGAGAGAGGCTTAATGAATAGCATAAACCACCCTTTAAAGAATTTCAAAACAGCCGAGTTTTATTTCGAAACAAAGATATCTCTACGCTTTTGTGTGTTCGAATAATAATTGTCTCTGTTCGATAATAGAAACCACTAATATTTGAATACAAAAACCTAAATTTTACAAAGCCGAGTGGGGGTTAAAAATAATACCGAAGGACAAAGAACGGGAATCGTTTCGGGAATTAATGGAACGATTTCGAACAGTAAGTCTATGGGTTCATGCCGATGAAGAATAATTAAAATTTTTGTTGTTTTATACTTGTTAAAGTTTATTTTATTTAATATATAAGTGGAAGAGAGAAATATAATGCCACTTCTTGAAGGTTAGTACTTGGTACTAAGAAGAAACCTGATATGTGCATTACACTTTAATAGGCAAATATGTAAGATCTGACAAAGAATAGTCCCTCAGTCATGTCAGTAATCACAGATCGGAACATAGTGTCTTACAATAAATATAGAGTAGCTATTGAGAATAAGAATAGAGCAACAATATAACTTCTGTAAAGACTCATAAGCGCATAATAAATGGAGTATTCAGAATTGAGAAGAATAGCTCACAGTAATTGTAAACGTGATAAGAGAAAAGCTATGTCCTCGAGATTAGAACAAACTCGTCAAAACAGAAATGTAAGCAAATTTTATGAGACAAGCATAAAGAGGATGCGAAGAAAAATAGCATCTGGCGTAGATGGCATCCCCGCGGATTTAATTAATGATGAGGATACACTATTAACATAAGAGCTAACTAATGACAAAAACTATTGCAACTATGAGAAAAAGAAGAAATCCACAAGATTCCCAAGGGACCTTGAACCTCAAGGTCTGAAAAAGGTAATTATTTCCCGATCAAAAAGAAAGGAGATTCACTGGTCTGTGAAAATTATAGAGGAATATCTTCGCTTTGAATCGCGTATAAAATTCTAACGGAAATTATAAGAAGCAGGATTCAAAAATACGCGGCCGGTTTAAGGAGGGATAGATCAACCACAGATCAACCTGTTTACACAGAAAACTCGAAGAGATTTATCGTTAAACACCGAAGTTCATCAGTTATAGCTCCCATAATAAGGCTACTGTGAGGTGTGACTGTGAGATGACACGGTTCATGAGTTTATACGCTTCATTAGATAAGGTTGTTATACGAGCTTTTGAAAAGGTTTGGTTTGGTTTATATAGATAAAAGTAACATAATAGCAAAATCACTGCAATATGTCGGACAAGTATTCCAAGAAGTACGAGAGAATGCCACTAAGATTGGTTTACCGCTAGATCAAGAAAAAAGCAAAGTTATACCAGTGAAAACATATAGAAGGATCGCAAAGTTATACCAGCGAAAACATATATCAGAATTTCGCAATTAATGACGTGAACATCGTAGCAGTCAGACAGTTCACTTATCTAGACCTGACTTATAATGAACAAAATAATCCTACTAATATAGCAAGTCATCTAATTACAATTGGTGAATTGGAACAATGAGCTCTACCTTAGATCCGAAAGAACAATATTAAGGAGAATTTTTGTCTCAGTTCATGAAGAAGATGAATGCAGAAGCGGATACAATCACGAAATTAAGGAACTGTATAAAAATATGTACATAACACAACATGAAATTCCTAAGATAAAAGTGAACAGGGCATGTGGTGCGCATGAGCGAAGAAAAGATTTCAGAATTTTCAGGACCAACATAGATGGAAAGCGAAATAAAGTCAGACCGAAATGGAAGTGGTTTGACTACGTACAAAACGATTCAACAGATGGAGAAGGAGGTTAGCAGAAAATTTGAATTGTTAGAAAAATTTGGACAGTTAGATTTGAATGGAAGAAAAAGCTTCGGGAGGAAGAAAGAGTTAAGACCCGCAAAGGCGGTTGTTATATATATATATATATATATATATATATATATATATATATATATATATATATATATATATATATATATATATATATATATATATATATATATATATATATATATATATATATATATATATATATATATATATATATATATATATATATATATATATATATATATATACATATATATATATATATATAAAGGAGGGCCAGGCATGTGCCCTCCGGTTGCGGGGGTGGGTGGTGCTCATTCCTGGTCGGGCGCTTGGTAAGGGTGTTAGGTGCGATTACTTTATTCTTGTCAAAATCTATTTTGTGACCCGTTTGGATATGATGTTCTGCTAGACTTGAGCAAAGATTCGATTTACGGACAGCGAGAGAATGTTCGTATATGGGATTTTGTATGCGTCTGTTTATTTGGCCGATATATGATTGGGAGCGGCCAAAACAAGGCATGTGATAGACAGCATATGACTCTTGAAGAATATTATTTCTCATTGCCGTAAATATCTATTAATATCAAAGGTGACTCCTTTGATGTATGGTAAAAGAACTTTGGGGATTCGATTTGATATTTATTTTGTTTCCTTCAAAGTAATTTCGTTAGATCTGCTTTTCCTTATATTGCAGGAAACAAAAGTAACCTATTTTCTTTCACACTCTTTTTTTTATATATTCTATAAATTTAGTATTCTATTCTAGTTCCCGTAATAGAAAAGTTTCCATCGTAACCTTTTTACCGTAAGTTTCTTTTAACTTACATCTATTTTACTCGTTAGTGAAACAAAACCACTGTACTCTCATCTGAAGCTCCAACTTGTATATTGTCGTAATTAAATATCAACGATACGTAGAAAGGTTATGCTAGGGTGCCCTAATGAATGATACAACCACCCCTTTAAAGAATTTCAAACCGCGCGGGTTTTATTTCGAAACAAAGGTATCTCCCTGCCTTTGTGAGTTCGAGTCAACAATTGTTTATGTTCTTTAGTTGAAACCACTAATATTTGAACTCAAAAATGTAAACGTAACTTTGGATGGTACAAAAGTGAAAGAGACTCTAAAACAAGGCGTGAGGATAATAAATAAAAATTATTTTGTACATTGATGGAACAATTTGAAAAATGTTGAATCGCAACTATAAATTCTAAATTATTCTTCAGAAGTTTGCATTAAGAGTAAAGTTCTAGGGTCAGAGGTGCGTCAGCAACTAATAGGGCTATTTAATGACTGGACCTGACCAAACCACGGTCATCGGCTACGAAAACACCGGCCCACACCCCCCTCAGGCTATCAACCTGTGGTTTTGTACTTCACGGTAAATTTCCATCGAAAGACCTACCGTATAAAAGCCAACATATAAAACCTGTCAGAAGGCATCTGACCTTACCCAGTCTCAAACGAATATGACTGAAGAACAGTGTTGTGCATTATTCAAATAAAACGTAATTGAATAACGAATAATTTTTTTATTAATACATTTAACCGAGGTATACTTGATGAAAATTCATTTTAAATAAATAAGCAAAGGTTAATATTTAAAATTTCCACTATATTTAAAACTGTATGTATAACAACATAAAATTGCATGTATAAACAAACAAATCTTTTATAGAGCCTAGAAATTAATAAAAGACAAATTTTGAATATTTTGGAAATAACCAGCTAGACTTGAATGGTTCACCGGTATTAAACTTATATTGCCCTCCTAGACGTTGAAAAAATGGGTTTCTCCACTATCATCTTTTATGATATTATTAGGTCGATGGACACTTTAGGTTGTAATTACTTTTCTTATTGTTAGTTTAACATAGTTTATACTTGAAAAAGGCGCTGTGTGTCGAAACAGTTGTTATACATACAATTTTAAATATAGTGGAAATTTTAATTTAATTTTTTTATTCGTTATTCGTCCCTATTACTTTATTTATTATTCGAATCATTCGTTATTCGAACCATTCGTTTTTTTCTGCGTAAATTATTCGTAATTGTTATTCGAAACATATTTCGAATAATTATTATTCAAAATAAAATAAAACAAACAATTCCAAATACTAAGAAAATTAGCTTACCGATTACTAACAAAAACTGAAGTCAAAAATTTTAAAAAGTATTATTTGATTTTTTTAAATAAAAAGTTCCAGCTTAGTTTTAATTTTTTTTCTTCAACATCAAAACAGTATAATGTTTTTTAATTTTTAAATTTTACATAAAAAATGTCTATTTAAAATAGTTTTTAAATGTTATTTCAGGATAGTTATTTATTTATTTATTAAAAGTTTAGTTTAGTTCAGAAAACGGTGTCGGAAGATACTTTTTGACGTTTTTGTGGCAGCTGAAGTACGGGTGAATTTTTCTTTGTTTTTAAAAATCATTTTTTGAGCGTTTAAGATCAAGAATTGTTTTTTTTTTAGAATCATGTATGATTGTCTCAGTTAGTTGTGACTACCCTGCGGTCTACATTCAATATTAAATTATCAATGTCATTCTGCTCTATTTCATTCCATTCAGTTAAAAGACACTAAAAAAGTTATTTTGGCATATTAAACACCACTTATGCATTAAAAGCCTTCTCCCTGACATGCCCCACAAATGCTCGATAGGGTGGATTGCACAGGTCATGACAAAACCGCAACTTAATGATCTTCGTTATGTATATAGTTGCACAATAAGAATTCAAGAAAGATATCGCTGTAGTCAGTAGCACTTAAAAATTGTTCAAAGTAAACGAGGTCGGTTCTTACACCAATGGTGATATCATCACAAACTATTACACTCCTACCATACTGTCTGTGAACTTCCTGAAGTGTTGCCAAGGATTCTTGGTTTCCAGGTCGTCTCCACAGTCTTATTCTACGTGTATCTAGAGCCAGTCTAAATCGAGACTCATCAAAGAATAAAATTGGAGCTCAGTCATGCCTTCTTCTTCCCATATTAAAAGCTATTGATACAAAGAATGCTTAAGAAGTCATTCACCATGTTCATAGATACTTCTAGGATGACCAGAATCTCATACTCGTGCAAAACATTGGTCCTCAAACCAGCTTATACATCTCTTCATAACGGTAAACCAGTCACGTCCGATCTTCTCGCTATATTTCTTCTTTCAGCCTTTATATCGCCTAATACTGAGTATAGGCCTCTCTCAATAGAAGCAATAAGTATAATAGATCAAATAATATGCATTTTTAAAATAATATTATATCATAATATATTATTATATGATGCAAAAAATAAAAATTTGAATTAAACAAAATATATTTCTTGAATTTTCTAAAATGTTATTCGAAAATTGTGTAATTGTGTATGTTTTGAAAATGTCACACAACTGTTCACCTCTTTCTGTTTGATCAATGATCACAATTTTGTTCATCACAACCTCTTTACTACTATCTCCAGCGGCGGTTCGTGGGGGAAAAAACAGATGGGGCACGCATAACCAAATTTTGGAATGGGGATAGGGAAATGCGTCGCAAACAAAAATGTTACATTTCTTAGTATCATGCACACACTTTGCTGTGTAGAAATACGAGCGTAACTGTCAGACATCAAATGTTCAAATAGGTACCTAGATAATAAAATTTTGCTAAACTCACCATAGGACCATGACCGTTAAATCTGTTTGTAGTTGAAGTCCATCGTCCTAAATTTCTGAGCAGCAAAGTGGTTGATGACTTGATCATTAAAATTTGAAATTGACTTCACAAGTTTTTCTTTTTCAATGGATAGCATTGCTAACGCGCACAGCCATTCCTGGCCCATAGTGTTTCTTAGAAATGATCATCACCAAATCCATGTTTTGATTCATTTGAGGGTAGAGAAACATCTTTCGCTTTCTACAATCGTCATAGGGGCGGTACACAAAACACTCAGCAAAAGTAGATTCCCTAATGTTGATGTTAAATTGTTTTGGATAAACATTTGTAACAACGGTACAGCCTCACAATCGTCCCGTGCGTACATTACCGAGAGTTCATATTCACCGATATTCACCATTCGATATTCACCAAATTATTCAGTTTCAAATAAATTTGCAACAGTTAGGTATACACCGAAACTAAAACGTTCATGAACCTGTATGGTTAAGGTATCACAGATTTCCTTGCATATCATGACATTCGGATTGGGGTCTTCATTGTCAGTAAATTTCCGTTTCTTTCTGCAATTCTCTATGATCGTTCATATATATCTACATGTCAAATAATTTAAGTAAGTAATATCTAAAATAAAAAGTTTCCAATAGTTCTAAATTTTCTGCCCATGATTGATCATATTCAATAAGAACCGTTGCAACTTCTTGCAATGTCCATATATATAAGTAACACTTGGATCGTTTTAAAATGTGAAGATTTCATTAGATTTGATTATAGTAATTGTGGCTCCCCTTGACAACTACTTCATTATTGTCTTATCACTTGGCTTATCATATATATATATATATATATATATATATATATATATATATATATATATATATATATATATATATATATATATATATATATATATATAGGGAGTTAATATTTTAATATAAGCCATTCGACGAGAAGTCGTCGAAAATATAGGTTGTTTGATTGTGAAGAGGGACTCCCTATTCTTGGCGAGAGAGCATATGTCCGTACCCTGATAAGTCTACTTACGTCTAACGTCTTAAGTCTACTTACGTCTTTACGTCTAACAGACGAAACATGTGCCCTCTAATGTAAGGGATGGGTGGGGCTTCCTTCCGGCCAAGCAACTAACCATTGCTCATATATATATGGACATATTACCATATATATTTTAATATCATACCATATTCCCGGAGATTCAAACGCAAATTTCCTTTTAATATTAAAATCAAATATGTTGGGACTATTTTTTTTAACATTGTTGACAAAATCATTTTTTACAAGTCATTGTTGACAATAATTTTTATACGTCCATGCCATCTTATAAATATTTAATATTACCTCACAAGATTTAACCCTTTTTTCGCTCAGTTGAATCGACAGGAGATGTAAAAAATCTACACATTTTTTTATTCACTGTAATGTTTATAGTTTGGCACAAAACACATCACCATTTCAAACTAAAACATAAACACCAATATTGTCAATACAATTTATATAACAAATTTTGTAAAAAATCAACTTACCAATAATAAATTCAACCAAATATATCTGAAAAGCCTCCAAAAAAACTGAAATTGACACTCATAATGCGCAAAGTAACATAACCTTAAATTTTCTTCCACACAAGAAAAAGTCCGAATAAAAATGTTTTACAAGCAATTCAGATATGTTAAATGTCAAATGTACTTTGAGAATTACGAAATTGCGAGAGAAATTGCTTATTAAACTTGTAAATAGAAGAAAATGACTATCAAAAATTGTTTGTTTGGAAAGGTTCGAAGAGCTCCGCCCATCACTGACGTCAGCGTTTAGGAGGTCTGAGAATGGGGCAGCACCCAAGATATGACGTTATAAATGCGTTTAATTTCCAGGTTATTAGCGAAACGATTCATTGCTGTCTTTGTTTTTCGCAAGCGATAGTAAAGAAGACAGTAACGGCACAAACTTGTCTGTGCCCAAAGCACGCGTTCTTTAATCGGTGCGCTTCGGCAACCCGCGAATGACATTATGGATGTTAGACTATAGAAGTCGCAAGAAGCGTGATCATAGACAGAACAGAGAATAAATTCATATAAAATCTGAAATTATTTTTTCAACTTCATTTTCAATGTTTTTGGTAGGGCACGTGCCCACGTACCCACGTGCCCTTATGGACCAACCGCCACTGACTATCTCCGAGAAATGGTTTCTGAACTTATATCCTTCGTGTCAATATTCGAAAGCAACTGGAGAAATTAACAGGATGATTAGATCTATTCTATTCGATATGTACAGGAAAGCGAGACAAGTCGCATCACCTAGCATCATCTACTCACAAAAGTTCGCAATCGAATCATTACGCTGTACATTTATTTAATGTTTTTATTATTACTGTTAAGTTTTTAATACTATTACTAATCTAATCCTCGTAGTCTTATAAAAGTGCATTGATTAATTTAGTCAACTGACCAAAATATAGAAAATTATCATTTATTTGGATAACACCTTCCGTACATTTTAAATTTCTAATAACGTACATTTTAAATTTCTTTAAATTCGACGCTTGAAATAAATTAATACTAAAAAGGAGTAAACGCTGATAGACGACAAAAAACTCAATATCCTTGTTACCCAATTAATTAACTTTAAATATTTTATTAGACAAAAATTAGAGATATATCTATCATTTAATAACACTGAAAATAATGTACAGAAACATCATTAATCGCCAGAAATAGTATATTATCCTTCATGAAATTTATCTGGAAGATTGTCAACTTATTTTTAATGGACTACGGTCAAGGAATTTCGAGAAAAAAAAACTTCAATTATGTGGGAATGTTTTTGCTCTTTCCTAAGAAATCCGAAAAATTTACATTGGAACACGAAGGCATTCATGGTTATTGCAAGCGGTTGTGAATGGAATTCAATAAATTTTTTTCGAGGCGTTGAAATTCCAGGCTTAATATTTCCAAAAGGAAAAAGAAAGAACAAAAGAGAACAAGGTGAGACAACACTATATATATAGGGTTTGCAGCAAATAAGTCCGTTTCTTTTATTGTTTGATACAAGTTAATTCGGATTTTGTCTTGTTTTATTCGGAAATATTTTTAATCAGAAAGAACAAGAGCTCTATATGAGAGCCATTTGAAAAGTTCAAGATTTTCGAAACTTTTTTTTTTATTTTCAACCTAGTCACCATAAAATTCGATATATTTCGTCCAACTTTGCAAAAAAGGGGCGTTTTTGGGCCTTCCGAACATTAATTGTGATCAATGCATGTGCCACCATGTTTAAATAGCCCATGTTTTTATTGAAAACAAAAGGAAGGAATCTAGCTCTTTTGGGTATCCCTCAGGATCAAAACTTTCAAAACAAGGTACTTTAAAACATCTAAAATTTTAATTTTATAACTAATACGTTTTTTCACAAATAACTAAACGCACGCGTGTGAAATTTCACAGCACGCCATCTACCGAATCGTAATAATTTAAATAAAACAATAAACTAAAATAATTAGATTTCAACTGAATTATTTAATAAATTCAGTCCACAATAGTATCTAATTTTAAGGGACATCTGAACATGATTCGTAACAAGGACCGGTGCAAAGGGCGACCCGTATGGATGATTTGTGGTTCACTAGGATATTATTAGGCCTGGACCACCGGTTACAGACACTGATTTATATTTTGTCAACCCTTTTAATGAAATACGCAGCAGGTTCTACCATGACGGTTTTGTTCTGTGAATGGTCAATTTTGTTAAATATTGAGCCATTTTACTAATTGTTGTAGTTAGGCCGTTTTGGTTTCTATTTTTAGGACCAAAATGTTACATGCATAGAAAACTACATGAAATGTTTTATTTTCGTTCATTTAGAACAGATAAAAAAATATTATGAAACTATAATTATTTCGTTTGTTAAGGCAGAAATTATAGTCTTTTGTTATTGTTAAAAACAAATTTTCGGGGATTTTTTTATGAATAAATTTATGGAGCAAAGAATTTGCCTAAAAAAATGATACACTAAAAATGTTAAGAAAGTTTTGGCGACGAAGCTGTCCGAGTTAGAAATATACCAGGACTTTTTCAACGTGTTCGGGAAAATAGGTTAAAACGATACCAGGCTTAAATAGACTCAAAGGGTGACCATTTTGAACATTTAATAGAATAATTAATCTTTTTTTTTAATGTGACGTGAATCGTGAAAAATTAGTGCTAGTAATTTCAGCTTTGTCATTAAACGAGATTAATATGTCATTTTTTCTTTTTTTTTTAACAAACCAAATTCATGCTAAAATCTAAGGAATAAATGATTTTAAAAATATAACATTTTATTTTCGAATAATACCTTAAGAGGACAATAAAACAAAAATTAATTTTTGAAAGTCGCTTGTCAGTAAAAAAATTAAAATTCTGTCGGAAAAAATTAATTATGACGGAAAATTGAAATTCTGATTCCGCAGAAATGGCTGCATTTTAGATAGAAGTCTTAATGAAACTTTTTGTACAAAATGTAAAAAATCGTTGGTTAAATTTTCGAAAGTTATTTTCCTTACACCTTATATATTACGGTTTACATTAATCCAAATATATTCCAATCGTCGATCACTGATAACTTCTATTGAAAATACGATTTTGTCAGAAAATTAAAATAACTATTACGTTATTACTTAATTATTAAGTAATTTGGATGAAATTTTACTTGATGTCTCTTAAAACTATGTCGTTTCCGTTCTTGATTAAACATCTCTTAAAATGTTCCACTATTTGCAACTCTCTCTCTTATTAAAATGCATCAATCTCTCGAATGGTCTACAATGGTAGTATTTGGCGTCTTTTAATTAAATTATACGAAGAAAAATTAAGTTTTTTAAGCAATATGAACATGATATAAATGACCATTCATTTAAATAAACGAGTTTTGAGTATTCGTCTTGGAACAGAACGATTTGTCTTTGAAGATTGGCAATTTAAAAGTTTACTTAAAGATTTGGCCCTAATCTTAAGTTGATGATGATGAATAATTTTTACATAGTGTTGAATGTAAGTTTATATGTTAGGTAACTAAACTGGTCTGGTCTTATTGGGATTTGGACGATGTTAAATTGCTATAAAAAGATGGTAAATCGCTCCGTAGTATATTTAGTGGTAAATCTCGTTGAGCTTGGTGTTCTACACCTTTAGCCCACCAAGTCCAAGACATGTTCTATGGATAATAGATCTCCCAATCAGCGAAATATGACCTGCAAATGGGTTTTATATATAAATTCATTAAAATTAGTCAGAATGGAAAATAAATAAAACAAAAGGAAAATGATGGATAAAATTTGGAAAAAAAGAATTTTTAAAAAGAAGGTCGTACATTCTCTTAAATTGCTTCTATGGGCTCAAAACGACATCCAATGAATCATGAAAACAAAAAAGTGACAGGGTGGCATATTTGGTGAAACATAGTGCTTGTGGAAAGGTATTTTTTTGATTTTTAGCAAAAAATTGGTAAATAGTTATGGCGGTGTAGGGTAGTGCCTTATTGTGACAACAATAGCCATGAATTACTTTGTCACAAATCTGGATGTTTTATCTCTAAAGCTTAATCAGCGATTACTCAATATAAGATCCTTGATTTTGGTAATATTTTCTTTATTGCTTAATGTGGAAGGCCTTCTTGAATGAGGTTCATGGTCAACTGCTCCTCAACCATCACTAAAGTCCATAGCACGAGGATCACTATAGAAGTATGATATCCTCATCTGACGTGGAATCTTCCACGTCAGATGATGAATATTATGTCACCATACCAATCAAGGGATGAAATAGAATACAATTTAATGAAACAACTCCAATATCTGAACTCCAAATATCCGAAAGATGCTTCGAAGACCGAAAAGAAGCCATAATATATGAGAATCATCGTAAATTGTTTTGAAGTGGGTGATTTAATGTGGATCATAGCAAAATGAATATATGTAAAAGAGAAAGGCCTGATAAAGTTTTACATTATTTTGCTTGTTAAATTAAAAATTATTGCGTCTCTTGTAATTGTTAAAAATTGTTGTCGGGGAGTTTTTAAAATGAATAAATTTATGAAGCAAATAATTTACCAAAAATACGAAATTTTTTGTGCTAATAGATTGAAAATGGTTACAAACTGTAACGGCGATTAAGCCATTTAAAAAAATGTTTACAAAAGTGGTATAAGAACTTTAGTAATTGTAGAGAAACAGTTGAAAACGAATCTCGTTCACGAAGGCCTTCTACGTCTACCAATGAAGAAAACATTACCAAAATTAATGTCCTTGTACTGTGTAATTTTATGAGCCCATTTGAAAAAAAAACATCCAAAAGTATCCGCCTTTTCTTTCTATCACATTAAAACAACTATATTAAAAAAACTTTTATTATATTTTTATTTTTTAAATAAAATCAATTAGTAAGTCAATAATATATGTATTCAAAGAAAATATCAATTACAAATGTTATATTACGATTTTTCTGAGTGATATCTTTTGCATTTTTCTAATAAAATTACGTCTGAGAGTGATTTTTTATGGATTGCGTCTTGAATATCACGGTTTATTCACTAACAGCAATCAACCATGATATTATACTTTAAGATATTTACCACTAAACACCAAATCACTTTTTTTGAACTGCTCGACGCACGTTTCGCTAACCATGTTAGCATCATCAGGAGATGATTTAAATCTAAATTATCACCTGATAATCTAAAACTTAAATGAGATAAATAAAAAAGTAGATTAAATCATCTCCTGATGATGCTAACATGGTTAGCGAAACATGCGTCGAGCAGTTCAAAAAAAGTGATTTGGTGTTTAGTGGTAAATCTCTTCAAGTTTAGTATTTCACACCAAAGGATCTAATAGAAGAATTGAACCATTATATTCACATACCACTTTGACTTTGCTTTCTTGATTCCATAGTCAAAAAGTTCAAAAGGCCAAAACCAAAGGCATATGGATTTTCTTAAATATCTGATTTGATACGATAAAACGAGTGATGGATTTGTAATCAGTGATACTGAATTAAAAATCAAACAGATACTGTTCCACAAGAACACGTTCACCAGATATGGCACCACCATTTTTCTTGACCCCTGACCTTAATTGAAGAAACAACTTCTTAGATGCCGTTTTCAGTCTGAGTATAAAAATTTGAGTTCGAATATAAAAACTATTTCGAAAACTGTATAAAATGATTATTTAAGTGTATCGTTTTGAGGAGGGATTACTTTAAAAGAAACAAAGTAAATAAATAATCTGTTTTAATTTAAGCCACTTTACTTTTTATTCATAGTAATACATTATGGAATCAGCAAGTCATTGAAAAAAATGGATTTTTGTACGTCTTCCAATTGTAATAATTTTTATTTTGTTAACGTTTTGGTTTTTTTATTAAACCACCATCAAAACATCAACAATTTTATATAATATATATATATATATATATATATATATATATATATATATATATATATATATATATATATATATATATATATATATATATATTTCAACACATTCCTTTTTATAATATTCAATACACTACATTTATTCGTTTTTAGAATTAATTATATATTTTTAATTGTTTTTGTTAAATATGTTATTTTTGTTTAGTTTTTAGTTCACATATTTTATAAATGTTTTACCTTTAGATTTTATTTTCGCACTGAAGATGTATCAGATGTTCACATGTCTCTCCAAAAAAGGAAATCTACCATTTTTAGTACTACTCCTTAACAATGAATGTCCACAAATCGCAAGTATGTTTAGGTTGAAATTGTATTCAACAGAATAAAAATTAATGCCCGCAATTTTTTTTTTGCACCATTGATCTTTACACCATCCTGTTCCCAATCCAGTTTACGGAATACTTCTTCACGGTCAGCCGAGAAAAGAATAGGCGATATTGCGTCACCCTACACCCGTACACCTCGTTCTACATTAATTCCCATTTCAAGATCATCATGGTGAATTGTGGCTGTAGCTCCATCATATATCGATCCTAATAGGTTTACATATGCTTTATCTACCCCTTGGCTAAGCAGTGCATCCATTATCGCATGCTTTGAGATGGAGTCAAATGTTTTTTCGTAGTCGATAAAAGCCAAGCACAGTGGCATGATGTATTCGTTGTGCCTTTCTATGGCCTGCTGTACAACCTGGATGTGATCCATTGTACTGAATCCACTTCTGAATCCTGCTTGTTCTCTTGGTTGTGCGTCATTCAGTTTTTTAATATTCTTTTAGAAATTATCTTAGTGAAAACTTTGTACATTACTGATAGGAAGCTTATTGGACGGTAGTGCTTTAAATCTTCCTGTGCTCCTTTTTTATGTAAAAGGATAACTTCTGCATTTTTCCTGCAGTTGACTTGGTCCTGAAGTTGACTTGGTCTAGCTCTCTTCGTTTCTATTCAGCTGTCTCCTTGCGTTAGACTCAAGCCCAGCTGTCGATGGCTGTGAGGCTAGAAAGCGGTCCTGGGAGATAAAGTTTGGTGCGCCTTGTAGGTTGTTCTGATCTTATGTTTCCTTAGTAGTCTGCCTGTCCTATCAGTGATTCCTTTTACGTATGGTAGCAGGACCTTTAGTGCATTTGGTTCATGATTATCTACTGTTCTTCGTGTTTGGGTTTCCTGACGGTAAATGGCCTTTCTGATACTATTTTCTGAATATCCATTTTGTCCAAGAGTTGGGGAAATTTTTGGTAGTTCCTCGCTTCATGTATGGTAGTGTCAGTCGGAAGCATCTGGAAATCAAGGTGTTCGCTGTTGATTATGATGAAGTTTTGAACATACGCTCGGCAAGTTTGACACTTGGTTGCATGACACTTGCTAGATATGTTTCCAAATTTAATGTTGGAGAACCGAAGGAACACCCAATTGACCTAAATGGGATTTCTGGTTTATGTATTTTGGGGAGACCGTAAAGTTCAGGACATCTGCTTGATGCAGCTTTAGAAACATTACCTACCATCCGTGAAAATATTTAATGTAACATATATATATATATATATATATATATATATATATATATATATATATATATATATATATATATATATATATATATATATATATCTGTGTGTGTGTGTTTAAAAAAATTAATTAATTTAAAAATCTAAATTGCTGGATAAATTTTAAATATTATATAAAAACAACATATTATTTTGTTCATCTGTTACTCTCTTGTTGTTGCAAAGAACTAAAAACTATTAGCTACCATGTGTGTTCATATTTAAATTTTCTGCTACAGTAAAAACTTCGTACAACTCCAAATTAATCCTGTCCAACTATCATGAACAAAATTATATGTCAACGGTTGGAAAAATATGAAAAGCCGGTTAATTCGAAAAACAAAACAATGACCGAAATATTCCCCGCTTTGTGGAATTGGGCCCTTTTAATAACGAGTTCATAAATCGCTGCAAATAATGACGAAATTTTTTTACCGTGAAAAACGCGAGTATCAGGTTCTGGGAACCAATTAACAAGACTGGTCATACTTCACTTTTTGCGTTGAATGACTAGTAGAAGCGGAGTTCGCCTTTTACAAGCTTTCAACCGACATTTTCTTTTTTACGAAATAATTTTTGACGGCAACAATAAAGTTGCGCCCAATCGTTTAGCTCAAAACATTTGGAAAACCAAATGTATTATTGTTAATCTTTTATGATCATTATTTTTTCTTTTTGTTATATGTATTTTCTTGGCCGTTTAATATTTTAGTATTAATTATAAATTATTAATTGAGAAATTTTTTAAAATATGTTATTTTTTGTTTAGTTTTTAGTTAACATAGTTTTTTACTTTGACATATTTTATGAATTTTCGACTGACTGATGAATTTATGAATTTGAAGATGCATCACATGTCTCCTCTCTAAAAGGGGAGCTACCACTCCTTAACAATAAATAAATGTGCACAATATATATATATATATATATATATATATATATATATATATATATATATATATATATATATATATATATATATATATATATATATATATATATATATATATATATATATATATATATATATATATATATATATATATATATCTATATATATATATATATATATATATATATATATATATATATATATATATATATATATATATATATATATATATATATATCTATATATCTATATATATATATATATATATATATATATATATATATATATATATATATATATATATATATATATATAGAAATATCATGCCTGGCCTTCACAGACGACCTAACCATACTCGCAGATAATGAAAAAAGGGCAATCAAACAGATCGAAGTCCTCAAGGAATGTGCAGAGAAAGTTGGCATATAAATCTCATTTCAAAAAACCGAATTCTTCTGCTCAAAACTAGATGTCCAAAATTTGAACACCAAATACGGCAAAATAAATAGGGTCGCTCACTTCAAATACCTGGGCAAGATCCTCGAACCCACAGGAGGAGAGAAGATAGCACAGAAGACTCGATTACAGAAGATGAAGATGGCATACGGCAAGACAAACACAATATCTACAATAAGAAATGCCTATCCACACACGCAAAAATAAGACTCTACAAAACAGTAATCAAACCAGAAGTACTATACGCAAGCGAGACACTTACGCTTCATACAAAAAGCGGCATAGAAAACATACTAAAAGAAGAACGCAAAATTATGAGGAAAATTCTCGGCCCAAAAGTGACAGAGGAAGGATACAGAGTACATTCTCGAAAGACCACAGAGAGAATGTTTAATGTAGAGGCGGACATAAGAAAAAGAAGGTTGACATTCTATGGACATATAAGTAGACTCCCACCGACAAGACTCACCAACAGAATTCTTACATACATACAAGAAGTTAACTCAACAGTACCATGGATCACACAAGTCAGAGCTGATCTGGGAAAGGCACAAATGGTTCCGACAGAGATTGAGGATAGAAGAACGTACAGAAACAAAATAAATATGGGAAACTTTGCATCAGGGAGCGAAGTTTCGAGGAGATCGGGAACAAAGTGGATTTAGGAAAGAAAGAGAATCCACGGAGAAATGATGAGAGAGGTGTGGAGGAACAGAAAGAACACTCGAAAATGAGTCAGAATGCTTTGCGTGATCCAACCGGGTCTATACGCACCTAATAATAGTATATATAGGGTGTCCCACAACTTATCTGAAAAAGAGCAACTGGTGATAGTAGAGCTCAAAATAAGAGAATTTTCTCCATAAATGTATTGGCAAATGTTATTTATTAAAAAGATACAGGGTGAAAGTGAAACTAAGTTTTCGAAAAATATAGATAATTTTAAATAATAATTTCCTGTAACTTGTAACTTAACTATGCTGAAAGTTATGTGTGCTTATGTTGAAATCCTCTTTAATAGAAAAAAGAACCTTGAAATTAAATATGTCCAAATACTAGCAACCAAATTATTTGACACTATCTGAAAATACAAAAAGAAAACCCAGTTAATTTGGAACAAAAGGGTGGCAAAAATAGAAACTATTCAACGTAGTGATACTGTGTGCTCTTAATAATAAGTTCAGCATAAATTGCCCCAAATAATGAGACTATTTTTTCTTTAACCGTGAAAAAACGCGGCGAATATCAGGTCTTGGAAGCCAATTAACAAGACTGACGATACTTCAACTGTTTTTGCGTTGAATGACTAATGACTGCCGAGCCCGCTCTTACAAGCATTCCCGCAGAATTTTAATTTTCGTGAAATTATTTTTTGATGGTGATTATAAAGTTAGGCGGGATCGTAAAGCTTACAATCTTTTAAAATGAAAGTTTTAATTCCTTAGCTTTCAGTTTTATGAACTATAATTATATCAGACTTAAACAATATTCCTTTTATTTCTGTTACATTGTCGTATATCATTACGAATCAACAATGGAAGGCAAAATTTAAAATACGGAAGAGAAAAGGGCATAATTCACATTCAATTCGTAGTTAATTCAGTATTAATCATAATGATCCTTTACCTTTTGGTCGAGTTATCAAAATATGTGTTAAAAACATTGAAGAAACTGGTTCTGCAATGAAAAAGAAGAGCTTCAAATAGAGAATTAACTTTATGTACTGATGCAAACATAGAGGGAGTCATTGGAGTGTCCAATGTCATATTTTGGCAGTATTAATCCTTACTTTTTTGACTATGGTAATGAAAATGGAATTACTATTTCATCAGCTGGCTATGTTCGCACGATCAAGATATTTTTGACACAACAGTTACACAAATTTCCTTTAATTTCTGATTACATTTGATTTCAACAAGATAGTGCTCTTGTTCATATCTCTAGCATATCTCTTTGACAGTTGTTTCTCACTCATGTTATCTCCAGATATAGAGACATTCCTTTTCTACTAAGATCGCCTGATTTAACTGCATGTATTTTTTACATGCAGTTTAAGAGCTATAAGAACACGCTCTATCTCAAGTTCTAAAACTCATTATTCAACAAGAAATATTCTCAATTTTAGTTAATTAGTTAATTAATAATCCTTGCTGACCAGTGTTATTTGTCAATCAATTTTTCTCTAAAAATCATATAAATAATTATATTCCATTCCATTCCACAAGCACCTATTCATCAGATCTGGAACCACGTGACATTTTCCTGTTTCCTATATTGTACAAATCACTTATTGAATACCGTTTTGAGTTCACAATAGCCATTCAGGAGGGTTCGCTGGCCCCTTTGAAGGACATACCGGAAGTCGAGTGAAAAATCTGTTTCAAAACCTTGAAAAAACATTGGAATTAATTAATTACAGTGAGATGATGAAGTGTAGTTTGAAGGAAACAAATTAAATTGAATTAAAAAACAAATAATTTGTGTTTTATGTAAAAAGTCACCTATCTTTTTGATCATATCACAGGTACAAATGATATCAAAATGCCAAAAGTTCTATATGTGTTGGCCCTAAAATTGCCTGCAACTGTAAAAACCTCCTGCAACTCTAAATTAATCTTGTTTGACCGTCATGAACGAAATTACACCGGTATCGTCCAAACAAAAAAAAACGGAAGACGGAAAACGGAAAAAACGGAAATAAAAGAAGGTGACAGAAAACAGAAAACAATTCAGCAGACTGAAACAGTGTCCTTTTAATAACGAATTCAACGTAAATAACCACAAATAATGAGACGAGGTTTTAACCGTGAAAAACTCAGCGGGTATCAGATTCTGAAAAACCAATTAACAAGACTCGTCGGTCTTTTTTGCCCTCACTAACTAACGACAATCGAACTTTTTCTTTGTAAGCTTGCTCGCAAGATTTGAATCCTAAATTATTATCCTAACTATTAGTGCTTGAAATTTAAAAGTTGTGGAAAATCGTAAAGTTCACTATTTTTCGGATAAAAATTTTAGATCATCAACTTAATTATCAGTCTTTTTTTACTCTCTTTGGCGTTTATGTATGAAAAACGTAGCACTTAATCTTCGATGTAATCTCACTTTCCTCCCACTTTCACAAACTTTCGGGCAACTGTCGAATCTCAGGTTAAAAAAAGACTAGGTAGTTTTGACGTAATAAAGCTATTGGGGCTTATTCCAACTTCCTCCAGAGATATGAAGCAGGTGATGTTACAAGGATACACTGGGTGCGATAAAATCACCACAATATATCACAGTCGACGGCTATCATTTCCAAAGTCAATTTCACTGTATGGTCATGCATTTTCTTGAAGCTTAACTTACTTCTTCGTAGCGGTATAATGTCTTATATTCTCCAGAGTCACACTTATACGAATCAACAGTGACAGTTTGTCCCACCATATACACAGTAACTGCTTTTTGCAGTGGACATTTTGTTTTGCGTTGATGGTTGACGATTCACCAGGATCAATTCACGATGTTTGCCTGTTTGGATAATCGTAGAGGATTAACTTTTCGTCACAGGTCACAACCTTATGTAGGAAGTTATTTTTCCTGGATCTAGGAACAATGACCCAACAATACCAAAGCAGTGAGTTGGTAGAAGATCCAAAGACTCTCATTTTGGATTTTTCGTAGTTTATTGGGAAGTTTGAAGGGATTTTGAAATTATGGACCACTTTATATATCTTGTATCTTGGAAAAGATACAACTAGAAAGGCGCACTTTCTAGTTGTGAACTCTGAGAGTAGGCAGGTTGATATCTCGGAATCAATCAACTAGATTCTCTTGATAATGGCTTCAAAGTGGAAGCTGAAACGTCGAGATTTTACACATTTAAAACGTGGTTCACCCGAGAACCTAGTAATTTTAATATTATCGACCTCGGAAGCCTTTCCGAACATTTGCAGATGACCTTATATTGTTGACTACAAGTAAAACAAGTAAACAAGAAATAAAGAAAATGACAATGCTGCTTGATGCAATGAGGCCGAAACGAAGGAATTATATATCTCAAGGAGAGAAAGACCAAGTATAAGGAATGAACATACGAAGGACTCAAGGAAAATATATAGGCATTTAACAGTGGAATCAGAATATAGAGGGGAGTCTACAGGTTTGAAGAAGTTGACCAGTTCTCATACTTAGGAATTAAATTTACTAGAACACCAAATATGAAAGAAGAGAGAAAAGCAAGAATTATAGCCGGAAATCTTTATGTATAGAAGGTAATGGAAAGCAAATATATTTCCAAAAAAGCAAAGAATTGGAGGAGAGAGTTGCCTATTTTGAACCCACACCTAAATTGAACCACCCAAGTATTTTCTACATTATGCAACCTGTAGTCATCTTGCAATGAGAGTACAAAGCCTATTGAGAATTATCTCCCTCTACCGAATTTCAAAGGAATCGGCAGTCGGCATTCAACACTGTTTGTGTTTCACGAATTGTTCTTGTAGTTTTTCTTGAGTTTTCCTAAAGTGGATTTTTTATATTAGTACCGGTAAGTAGTTTATATATTGTTCGTATTAGGGATACACTGTTAGCAACATTTTCACCCATTTTAAATATTGAATTATTAGTTTTACATAAATGGGGTTAATTGTAAACGCATTGATCCGTGGTTCCCAATTGAACCCATTTACGTTTCGAAAATTGACCCGGTTGAATTTATGCTACAACCATACCCGGCGGTACAACATTAATAAATCTACCCTTTTAAGGCACATTTAAGAAACCAAGCAATAAACATGCCACTGGAAATGTCAAGAAAATGGGCACTACGAATGTTTTTTCGAATGAAACTGAAAACGCACTAGTTCAGCACATTATTCAATTTGAACAAATGCTTTATAGTTTTACTATAAGAGATATACGACGTCTTGCATTTCAGTTAGTGGAAAAACACCAACTACGGCATTCATTTAATAAAGAGAACAAAGTTGTTGGCAAGAAATTAACGTGATGAATCTGGCTACACGACAGTCCAGAAAAAAATGCAAATGGTGGTAACTCAAAAAGGTAAGCGTCAAGTGAGTGGAATTGCTAGCGGGGAAAGAGGTTTAAACACCACAATGGTTTGTTGCTGCAATGCCACAGGTCTTTATATTCCGCCTATGGTTATCTTTAAACGAAAGAGATTTGCCCCTGAACTTGCACGAGGAGCTCCAACAGGAAGTATCATTGAAATATCTGACACTGGATACATAAATAGCGACCTTTTCCTTAAGTGGTTGAAACACTTTTACCATGTGGTTCAGTCAAGTCCAGATAAGCCAGTAGTTCTTTTACTAGATGGCCATTCCACACACAGCAAAAATCTTGTAGCTCTAGATTTTGCTCGTGAGCATTCCATTCATCTTTTGCAACTACCTGGTCATATTACCCACCGTTTACAGCCGTTAGATGTTGGTTTTTTTAAAGCCGTGCAAAACTATTACGCCCAGGAGCAAGATTCGTGGCTACGTGCACACGTTGGACAACCGATAACAGTTTAATAACAGTTAAGATAACAGTAATAGGTTCGAGGACCACTTATTTGCCCCATCAACTGCCGTAACACCTCAGGTTTATGAAAACCAGAGAATGGCAATATCTCTTCAGAGCCATCTGCCGAACCTGAGGCTAATACAGAGGATATCTCAGTTCACAATCAACCCACCAGTTCTTCTAATGATACTTCACAGCAAGTTGATTCTACTTGTTCGTCTTTAGTCACGGTTCATTTCAGAAAAGCATTTGGAGAAATCACTCCAGAGAAACTTAATCAAAGTCTGTATGAGCTAGTACCTGTTCCTGAAACAAGTAAAATTGTTCAAAAGCGTAAGAATAAAACAACAGCTTCTGCAGTATTGTTTACTAGTGCCCCATACAAAGAAGATCTTAAAGAAAAACGGAAAAGAATAGAGAGTACAAGCAAGCAAAAACCAGAAACAGTAAAGCGAAGAAAAACGCCAGTAGAAAAAGCAACTATGAATTTATTTTCCGGCAATGAAAAGAAACCAAAAATATAAATGAGAAATATATCACCAAGCTCAAGTGATTCAGAAGATAGCACGGATGATAAAAACAGTAACGAGTTGTGTTTATACTGCAGTAACAGCTACTTTAATTCTAAACCAAATGATGGTTTGGCAAGATGACAGGCATGTTGTAGGTGGTCATATGAAGAGTGTGCCGGTATTGAAGAAAACAAACAGTTTATTTGCGAATTTTGTTTACGTACCGCTTAATCCTTAAAAGTAGAAACTAATATTCCTTAATTTGTTTTTTTACTTTATGTTTAGAGTTTATATTTTATTTGTTTTTTTTTGTACTACCGAAGCGATGTTTATTTAAAATAAAACATGTATATTCAACTGCATTTTATTTCAATTAGGTTTTTAGTATATGATTCAATTTAGGAGTTGGATGGTTTATTTTTGGACACCGGTTTCGTAAATTGAACCGATAGCAGGGTTTTTAAAAAAACAAAGTTGATACTTAACATGACATGATTAAATATTTTTGTAGTAATTGAAAGATTCGCTATAGTTTAGTGAATAGGTGCCTAATTTATTAAATTAAATATTCGTTTGTACTTGGACATTGCAGCAGATTTTCGAAAAATGGTTCAATATAGGCAACTCTCCCCTATATAACAGAAGCAATAGGACCTATGTAACCTGAACAAGGACTCTAAATAAAAAAAATACAATTGGAAGTATGAGAGAGGAAAATACTATGGAAGATACTGGGAGGGAAGCTTATAGAAGACGTTTGGTTTAGGAGTATTAATAATAAGAACCGAACTAATAACATCTTATTAGTCGATAGGCCATTATCCATCGATAGGCCAACTAGATAGAATGCCTGAGGAAAGAATACCTACTAAAGGATTGCTAGTACACACAACGGAAAGGGAAAAAAGCAGAGAGGGGCCAAAGGCAAGGTGGAAGACAGAGGTACAGAGGGGCCTAAAACAACTGAAGATCACCGGATGGAGAAAAAAAGCAAAGGGTAGAAGGAAATTGAGAAACATTGCCAACCAAACCACTGACCAGCCCAGTTCGGAAAGGATTTTAAATGTATCAAATTGTATACAGCAGACCGATAAAAGGAAATTTACTTTAATCACAATCTGCTATGAGTATTCAGTATTGATATTTCCTCCAACAGTAAAAACTGTTACTATTCGAACACCGAAAACTAAATTACATTGTTTGCATATAAGCATTGTTTGGAAAAAACGTATCCTGTTCATTAACAAAGCAGAAAGGTGTTATAAAAGATGGAAATATCCAGTATTATGAAGTGGGATGCTGTTAATCAGATCAGCATAAATTGACGCAAATAATGAGATGATTTTTTTATTTAACCGTGAAAAAGTCTGCGGGGATCAGGTCCTGGCAGCCAATTAACAAGACTGGCGATACTTGAACCGTTTTTGCGTTGAATGACTAATGACAGCCGAGCCTGCTCTTTACAAGTTATCCCGCAGAATTTCCATTTGCGTGGAATTGTTTTTGGTGGTAATTATAAAGTTGCGGGAAGTCGTGAAGCTCGCAACATTTTATATTTTAATTATGTGTCTTTAAATTTTATGAACTAAAATAATATGAACATTAAACAATATCCCCATTTTTTTATTTCGAAAGTTCTTATTTTATTATTTTTATTTTTAATACAATTGAGGATCAAAAAAAACATTAGAAAAATATATTATATACTAAATATACTATAAATTAATTTTGTAATTTTTGTGAAAACCTTGACGGTATTAATTAATAAAAAAATAAGAAAAATATAAGACATTCCACTTACATTTAATAAAAAAAGTCCAAATAATAGATCGTTTGGTTCATTTGTTTCTGCGCCATGATTGTCAAGTGTGTAGCCCAACTATGTGCTTTAAGTTGTAATTAGATATCCATATTTATTTTCGATAATCAAAATATTAGATCCTTATAATAGTTATTCCTATTTATTTATGAAATAAGTACGCTCTTTTTTGTATACCATATAAAAACTGTTTAAAAGCTACATTAGAATAATTGCCATGTTAATTAAATGTTATTACGTTATTACTAGAACGCCTGAGGTGAATTCCATTAAAATCGAAATATTAAAAACCAAAATGTAAAAATCTCGGAAATTATGACAGATATGTATAGGACATGTTTAACAAGAGTAGAAATATTTTGTCTTAAGAATATTGTAAAATGAAAAAATATTAGACAATCTATTTAAAAAAAATGAGATATGATATTTTGCTTTTTTTTCATTTTTTTCAGTTATCCTGGACATTACACAATTATTATACAGGGAATAATTGTAATAATTGTAGATAAATTTTGTTTACATTAAAAGTTAAGTCATAGTTTCACTAATATTCCTGCAAAAAACTGATAATCCTAAATCAAAAAATAAATCATGTATGAGACTGCAAAATAGTCTGCAACTTTGATATTTAAAAAAAAATGGCGGATATCCGTAAAACCATTGGATTTAGATATAGGACATGTTTCACAAAATATACTTAGAATCAATAGCAGAAGCACATTAATTTGAATGAATAAATATCTAGTTTGTTTTAGTATCGAAAAAATGATCGAAGTCTTGGAAAAGTTTTTAATTTTATTTAAACATATCGTAACGCTGGTGTATGTTAGAAAAACGTCATAGGTTTTAAAGCATTTACGTTAAATATAGTATTTTCCCTAATGCTGCGTTTCTGCAAATGACTGCAATATTCCTGCTACTATGTATGCTCGGGTTGAAATTTTCTGCACAACACTAAAAACTTACTGCAACTTGAAATTAATCCTGTCCGACAATCGTGAACAAAATTGCATCGGCAATGTCTGGAAAAACACGGAAAACCAGTTAGTTCGGAAAACAAAAAGGAGGCAAAAAAGACGTATGCATTCAACGTTTTGTAGCTGAAAAATAGGTAGCTCTAAATAGGGCAGGTCCTTCTGCAAAATCTGTCTTCCAATTAAAGAATATATCCTTCCATCTTTCTAGTTTAATATTGTGTAACGTTAAATAAAAATAATATATAATAGAATATAATAATAGAATATAAAGAACACAGTTTTTCCAAAAAATTACAAGAATTTTTGTTCTTATGTATAAAAAAGAATCACTGGATAAAAACAAAACGGAGACTAATTTCTCAGTGATCCGTTGTATGTAATAATTTTTTCTCACGAACAAAAATTTAAAAAATACAAATTTTTCTAAAATAAATACAAACTTTTCAACGTTAACGTTTCGGGAGGTCTTCTCTCCCCCTTTTCCAAATGAATCTAAAAATAGTTTATATTAATTTCTATATAATACTCTAGAGGATAGAAAGTAAATATATATTTTGTATATGTCAATGGTACATTGACAATAATATTGTTTACTGATAGTGACCAAACAAAAAATTATATAGGTTAGGTTTGCTGTGTGATTATTGTGTATTGAAATAATTAAACCTTTTTAATTGTATTCTTTAGATTCGGGAACAATACTGAATTTAAATCTATCCAAGACATAGCAATACAGTTATTTTTATTCAAATTAATTATAGCACTTTCTTTTAATCTTCTACATTTTGTTACCGATTATTTTAATACCGTTTTAGAATTATTCCAATTGGTTTTATGTTCCGAGTCCCATGAGTGTTGGCAAATTCTAGATTTATTAAAATCACCCTTTTTAAGAAGGTTTTTATGTTCTTTTATTCTAACATCTAACGGTCTAGATGTCTCCCTTATATAAAATTTGCCATATTCGCAGAGAAGTTTTTAAACCACATGTTTGATATTCTGTTGTGTGTTGTTTGTTTGGTTTTTGTCGTTTTAAATGTCGTTCTTATGTTGTACTTATCTCCTACTTTTTCAATTGATTCAGAAATACCGCGGATGTAAGGAATTGTGAGATTAATTGTTTGAGAGTTATTATTATTGTTATTAATAAGTTGTCTGTTTTATCTGGTATCAAAACTTTTAAAAGGAAAGTTATTTAAAAAAAAAAATTTATTATCAAAATTGATATTTAAATTTTATTAAAAAACTCTATATGAACACGCTAGAACCATTTAGACTATAATTTTAACATGTTTAACTACAACATGATTAAAGATAAACAAAAATAAGTTATGGACCAAACGATGAGTCAAGCCTTATTGTCAATAGGTTGGGATTAAGAGCAAATTGTTTATTTTAAGCTTTAATGAAGTGGCGAAATAACCATTTCCAATATGTAATGTAAAAAATATCTAAGTAGAAGGATCTAAGCTGAAAACTGAACTAGAAATGCTCAGTATTAATGAATTGTACTATTATGAATTAAGACAATGCTCGACCTCATGTAAACTTAAACAAAGAAAAAACAACACAGTGTAAAATATAATTCAACAACAGACAACTTTTAAGAAAGATTTGTTGATTACACAGGTCGATATGATGAGAATGCTCCTTTTGCGTTTCATTTAGGTAGTTATTAAAACACCTTTTCACAGAAATGGCCTAGCACGTCCAATTTTTCAAGCCTTTATATCACCTCCTTTATATCACGGGATATTGGGGTAGCATTGAAATTATTTGTACCTGGCTTTAAACTAGACAATGCAAGAATTACTACAAGATAGAGAGGGTATTTCCACAGTATTCTACGAACCTGTAAGGGCAGTTTTATTGTTTTCTGTAGTTTAGTTTGTTTCTGTCTCGTTTACAGTACGGTCAAGTGTTTAAGTCAATTTTATATAAAATGGCAAGTTCTAGTAGTCGATTTTACAAAAATCGAGTGGATAAGTTTTGTTATGTATGCGGATGATTTATTTTAAATTCGCAAACTAGATCTATATCCGAGGAAGTCAAAAAAGCGTATCTTTTATATTTTAAGTGCCAAATTGGAGATGAAGATAAAAGTTGAGATCCTCATGTTTGCTGTGTGAGTTGTCACGTAAATTTAGTACCGTGGATGCAACGCAAGAAAAATGTTATGCCGTTTGCTGTTCCTATAATGTGGAACCTACAAGAAGAGAGAACCTGCAAAACTAAAAAAGGCATATTTATTAGACCTCAAATAAGATAGGTTCGATGTATTTCCGTTTTCAATAAAAATTAAATAAAAGGAATTGGCAAATTGGAAGTGTTTTGTAAGTGTAGTGAACTGATTTCTGGACAACAAGAAAGATGAAAACTATAAAAACCTCATAGATGAACTCTTGAGACCCTATGAAATACTATGGTGTCGTATGTATTTCAGAATACATTTTTTACACTCCCATTTGGTTTTTTTTACTTAAAATTTGAGTACAGTAAGCGACGAACAAGGAGGGAGGTTTCATAAGGACATCAGGACGGTTGAAGAAAGATACCAGGGATGCTAGAACCCATCTATGTTGGGAGACTACTGCTGGTTTTTAAAAAGAGATGATGCTACAGATCATAAGTGATCAGTACTAGATCACAAGATCACAAAAAGTGAACATTTTTGTCCCTGTATGACATCTCATGTAATATATTTTTATTCGTATAATCCTCAGTTATGTCTTTGCATAGATTTACATGTTTATGTTAAATAAATATTAGATTGCAAAAATATGCCGTCTCCTTTTTTTCCCCAATACCCACCCCCTATAACAAAAAAAAACTGCACGTGTTACAATAATTAGCTTATCATTTTCGAATTTAGGACTACAAAGTACTTCACGTACACCTATTTTCATCAATGTAACCTTAAAAAAGTTTAAATTTATGTGTTATGATCTGCATTGTTTCACAAAACAATGAAAGGCGTAGAAAACAAACCAACCTGAGGTGTTTTGAATAACTAGGATAACGCTTCAGCTCTCAAGAGTTGTGTTTGCAAACTCGATGAGATTTATCACTAAACACCAAAACAGTTTTTTAAACTTCTCGACACGCATTTCGCTAACCATGCATGATCAGAAGATTAAATAGACGCGCGTCAAAAAGTCTAAAAAAATATTTTTATGTTTAGTTGTACGATGGTAATCCGAGAAGTACCCGACCTGACGTATAAATGACGGTTTTTGCATAAAAAGAATGACTGTAGTAGAAAATATCAACCTTATAAAGCTTAAGTTTGAAGTTTGACGACGCTACGTTATTTAGTATTTGTTTAGCAGCCATTAATAGTGAACACTTTCAGTGAATTTGTAAACATGGAAATAAATGGTCATCGATATGTGATACAATACTTTCATTTGAAAGGTCTCAATTCAACCGATATAAAAGCGGAGTTAAATTTTATTCTGGGGGAGTCTGCTCCTTCGTTTACAATAATACAATATTGGGCGGCAGAGTTTAAAGGACGTCGTATGAGTTGCCAAGACAAGCATCGCAGTCGTCGAACAAATGAGGTGATACGCGAGAAATAATAACGAAAAGCCACAAAATGGTATTGGATGACCGTCTACTGAAAGTGCGCCAACTAGCACACATATTAGGGATTTCAAAAAGTGTTGTACATTGCATATTGACTGAAAATTTGGACACGAAAAAGTTGTGCGCAAGATTACTAACAATGAAACAAAAACAGAATCGTAAGGATATTTCAATCGAATGTTTGGCGAAGTTTCATAGGAATAAAGCTTAGTTTTTGCATCGATTCATAACCATGGAAAAAACATGAGTCCATTACTTTCCACTTGAGACGAAGGAACAGTGTGGACCGAAAGGGGAGAATCAGCACCAAAGAAGGCAAAGACATGCAGGCAAAGTCATGCCATCAGTTTTTTGAGATGCGAGTGGGATAAATTTCATTGATTATCTTCAGAAAGGGACAATCAGAAAGGGAAAAGACCATCAACGGGCAGTATTAGGCGAACTTATTACAGCGTTTGAGTGATGAAATTTAAGAAAAAACCACTGCATTTGGTGAAAAATAAAGTTCCAAACATCGTTCCACAATAAGTCGTATGGTAAGACGTTTGACTGAGGTAGGAACTTACTCTAGAAGGCCAGGACAAGGGCGAAACGATGCACTGACGACCGAGAGGAACGTTTTCTTAGACAATATGCTTTAAGAAACAGAACTGCCACTAGTTCTATGATAAGAAACGAACTCGAAGCTACGCTTCGCAGAAGACGATTAAATGAAGCTGGAAATGAAACTAGGGTTAGCCTAAAACATTCATATGGTCGTGAGCGAGTATGGCGAAGACCAGCAGAAGAAATGTGAAACGTCAACTTAGAAACCTGAGGAAACTTGAAAATGCAGTTATCACAGAAGGGAAACAAATTCCTAAAGATTTTATCCAAAATTTAATTACAAGCATGCCTAGGCGCATAAATGGTGTAATCCGAAGAAGAGGAGGCAACACACGCTACTGGTGTCCCAAACCATTAATTTCTTTCTTCCATCATTTCATTTAATTCAACGATTTCGTTATTAGGTATTAAAAATAACTTAAATTTAAATCTTATACAGACATATTGTAGCTAATTCACTTCTAAAGTATCCGATTTATATTTGTTATCCTGGAGTGTATATAAAAACATTTTAAAAGTTATAAATAATTAAAGCGATTGCCCATTATATCGGAAATATCTAGTAAAATATAAAATTACTCTATGCTTTCAAAGAAATAAAAAAATTATCGCATAATAAATTAGGCTGAAACCGCCATCGCCACAGGTCAGAGTTATCGAAAATCCATTAACGAAAATCTTTCATCCTACGGTTTTCGCAATTCCCCGTTTCGAGATAAAGGGTTAATGCTTTCCCGAGGAAACGAACCACTATTGTTTTTACTCTGGCTGCCCCTACCGATAGACGATTCGAATTCGGTAAGGGATAATCGTAAAATGTTTTGTTTATTGTCTATGATTGGTAATGGTTATGTAGATATCGGATATTAGCTTTGAGGTCACCGTCAGACCGATAATTCTCTTCGTAATTGAATATTGGCGGTTTTGCGCCGCAATCTTATTTCCTTTGTTAATCATCGGAAAATGTTCTTTTTTTATTTAAAAAGCTTCTCCATATTATTTAATGGATATATTACTATTTATTAGCCTGCAAATAGTGTAAGGAAGTAAAGTGTAGTCCAATAAGAGTGTCACTTAAAATGTGACACAATGATAACTTCAAGTCCGATAGTTTTCATTTAAATAATAATAATAATTCAAATAATGTGGTTCAAATGTCTATGGAACAGTAGGGCAATAAAAGAACATTACAGTAAGAAAGATTGGCCTCATAGAACTTCTTTTGAACCTCGTACTTCAAACAAAATATGTTTCTTAACCTAAAAAAGATGCTTCTTCCGTTTCTCCATATTAACCTTGGACTAATGAAAAACTTTGTCAAATTCATGGACAAAGAAGGTAATGGTTTCAAGTATCTAAAAGAAATATTTTCTCAATTAAGTGATGCAAAAATTCAAATAAGTTATATTTATTGGACCTCAAATAACGAAGCTTCTAGGTAATTTCCGTGTTCAAGAAAAAATAAATGAAAACGAATTGACAGCTTGGGAGTGTTTTTAAGTGTAGTGAAATGAAAGGATTTCTGGGCAATAAGAAAGATAAAAACTAAATACCAAACCTTATAGATGAACTCTTGAAAGCCTTTGAAATAGTACGGTGTCGCATGTCTTTAAAAATGCATTTTTACACTCCCATTTGGATATTTTCCGGGAAAATATGGGTCCAATAAGCGACGAACAAGAAGAGAAGTTTCATCAGGACATCAGGACAATCGAAGCAA
Source organism: Cosmopolites sordidus (assembly GCA_031761425.1). Classification (NCBI taxonomy): domain Eukaryota; kingdom Metazoa; phylum Arthropoda; class Insecta; order Coleoptera; family Curculionidae; genus Cosmopolites; species Cosmopolites sordidus. The sequence goes on along the minus strand of JARFXV010000253.1, from coordinate 100,580 downwards.
GATATCAGAAACGCTGGAATCCATCTATGTCGGGCGACTGCTGCCCAATGTTTGTTTTCAATGGTGGTCTGAATGTTTTGTTTAAGATCAAGGATTATTTCAAGTTTATTTCTGAGTGAGAATAGTTTGAGTCTATTCTTCTCTTATTTAAAAACTAGATATTTAACATAACCTCACAAAAAATAATCCAAGGGCGTAAGATCGCATGATTTTGGTAGCTAGTTGACATTGCTATTTCTCGAAATAACGTGTCCAGGAAACATGTCTTGCAATATATCAATTGTCCCTAGAGATGTGACAAGTTGTCTTGTTGAAAGAAATCATTGTTTTTATTTACATTGGTCACTACCGGTCAAGGATATTCTTCACCATTAACAGTAACACGATTTCCATGATCTTCAAAAAACTCATACTGCCACTTCTTCAACTCCAAAACTGCATCAAATAGAAGACCTTTTCATTCTCAAAAAGTGGATGAAAAGATAATTTCTGAATCACTTGATAATTTTCATCGTCTCAAATCCTGCATTTATGTTTATTCACAACATTGTCGTTATTCACGTCCGAAAGATTACACAGGCCTACAAGAAAAAAAAATGTTTTTTGGAGTCTAGGATTTTAGAACTGATTTTAGTTATATTTGTGGCCTCAAATCTAAATACGAAATCAGTGTTTCTCTATCTGCTCTACTTTTTTAGATACATCCACTCATTTATTAATGTTTTTTTTTGAAGTGAAAACGTCTTTAGCCGTGTTGAGAGATTTTCGGTAAGGGCAAAACTTATGGGTTCGCGTCACCGACATGCTAGTGACGTGTTGCGCCAGACTGGCAACGCCAATTGTGTTTTAATGTGTGTTAAATTAAATTAGGTTTTAGATAATCTTATTTTAATTGTTTAATTGTAGAGTCACTCTCAGTACAAGAGTGAGTACTTAATATGCTAATATTTTTATGTAGAAAAATGAATAACAAAAACAAAGCATTTATTTTCGAATATTTCCAATATTGGTATCAATATTTGCGTTAAAAAATTTGATATTATTTATTTTTCTAATATTTAATATCTGCAATACATCGTGCAATGAATATTTCATAGTGGCTTAAGAGCTACCTTACTCTCGTGGTAAAATAGTGTTGCAGAAAATAAAAATGTAATGATTTCTCAGCATTCTGAAGCATTAGGTCATCACATTGTAAACGTCGTCAGGTTGCCGATTGGTCGCAACTTAAGCAATTTGAAATTGTTACTTAGATTAATCTGAAGATGCATCCGATGCTGGTCTGTCTCATTCTCAAAGGTGAGTCTCATCACTTCATCCCCACCTCCTAAATATTTCCTTGCAACTGAAAGTCAAATAATATCCAACGTTTAACAAAGGAAAAGGGTCTTCAGCGATGGACTACATACATTCAATTAATACGGAAATTATGTCTTTGACGGTGACCTCTTACTCGCAGCTAATTTCCGATATCTATACACCATTACGGATAATAGGCTATAAACAAAACATTTTACGGTTATCGTCGGGCGAATTAGGATCGTTTATCCGCAGTCGGCGCCCATAGGAAAAACAATACCGGCCGTTTTCTCGGGAAAGCATTAACCCTTTATCTCCAAGCGGGGAAACTGTGAAAACTGTACGATGAAAGATTTTCGGTAATGGATTTTCGATAGCGTCAACCTGTGGCGATGTCGGCTCCTATCTGATTTATTAAACAATTTATTTTTTTATTTCTTGCGAAACATTAACCAAATTTTATATATTTTGCAATAGTATTTATACATTATTCACTGAGAAACAAAAATAATACAATATCCAGTATGCTACTATGATCAAAAAGAGTAAAGTGGTATTTTAAATAAGACGCAAACTATTTCATTATACCACCAGATTTATTTTATCTCTTTCAAAGTAATTCCTTCTTACTACTATGTACTTATTCCAACGTTTTTCCAGTCTTCCAAACGTTTTTATATTACGTTTTTGGTGGCGTCCACAAAACAGTCTGTTCAATCGAGAGAACAGAAAAAATGACACGGTACCATATCTGGGAAATACGGTGTTTATTGTCAATTTTTCCGGAAAATTGACAATTAAATGATTGCTCTGTACGATGATTTGTTATCAATTACTTCTCTAAAACCACTAAAGTTTTTATGCCAGTTTTACATTTTTTTATCTAGCTTCATCGCCAAAAAATTTCGTTTTCTAGACAAAATTTAGTGTAAATTCTTAGTTCGATAAATTTAAATTAAATTAAAAAAACAAAAATGTGTAACAAAATACCCTATATGATACATTCTAAGTTTCGAACTAAAGAACAGCCATAATATATTTAGCTTTTCAGGCCGAGTTGTTCCTTGCCTTGATTTGATGGGTTGCCTATATCAGGATTACCCATCCTGATCTAGACCGGTAACGACGACGTAAAAAACTTCAGTTATCGAAAACTGATGTTAAACGAGAAACGGCTGTTCCGATACCATAAAGACAGTCATACAAACTTAACAAAACGATGGTTGTACTAGGCTAATTAAAATGTTCACGGAGCGACACCTACAGAGCAGTAAATAAACTATATATTCTACTAAATTTTAAAGTTTCATCCTTCATATAAACATATGCACATATGTGAACTTTCAAGTCGACCTGTCAATTAATTCCTAATAGATTTAATTTAATTGTACTTGAATATTTGATAATAATCAAAATAGCATCCTGTAAAAAAGAGAAATAGTAGATATTTCTAGAAAAAGTAATATTTTAATACTTCTCGAAACTAGCAAAATCAATAGAAGACAAAGTGTTCAGTGAAAAAACTCACTTACATAGCAATCATTTAATATTAATGAAAACATTAAATAGAAATAATAGAGCTTTAAATACATCTCAAAACTAATATAAATCGATAGAAACTAAAGTGTTCAGTGACAAACTCATCCTTGGAATTATTCGGGAACGACACGACACGGCACTTGTTCACGGTATAAATGAAAATGTTGGTTTCAAATACCCAAATGAAGCAATCTTTAAAGATGCCCCACCATTTTCGCACATCGGGCGGTAACTACCTTTAAGTGTTGTCGAAGCTTTTAGATAGAATCAGTGAACACATTGAATGTAAACACAATAATACAATCCAGTGTCCTTAAGCGGAAAAATGGAATACAGTCGGCATCTGGTCAAATACAACAAAACCCATCTGTACCAAAAAAGTGATAAAACTATCGTTTTGCCTGAGAATACACAAGAGACGGGAAGATGTAAATTAAACAAACATATTTCTTACATTTGTATGCTAAAAGACCATCTAAACAAACGATAGACCTATCGTTTTATTTGAGATGAAACCGATGTCTGAAAAATATATACTAAACAAAAATATTTCTTAGAAATAGAAGAATAAAATTAGAATCAGACTAAATTGAAATAAAGGAAATTAAGAAAATAAATTATTTGAATTATCAAAAATTGTTTTTTTAATTTTAAATGATTTGATCATCAAACACAAATTGCAACGGAATAAAGTTTTTTCATTCAATAATTGTGTCACAAATCATATGAGATAATCCACACTCATTGATAAAAACTCCATTCCCTTTAAAAAAAACCATCATTAAATGAAATGAACCGAGATGTATGAAAAGATTATTAAACCGCCGGTTTTCTGTTGTTTGCATTTTATATGCTACTTTAGCAATTGCCAAGTTATATGTAACTTGCACATAAGTTTCTTTACCAACAGTTTGGGTCTGTTCCATTGTATTCAACACCACCACTGTGTGTGTTGGTCAAATTAATAAGTGTAAAGTTTTTAGCTTAGTTTTTTAGCTAGTTTTTAGCTAATTAATAGGTAATTTTTTTGGTAACAACCGGTAAAAGAATAACAGGACAGTATTACTTAAACCTTTTGTATAAATTTGATGCAAAAATTCGTGGGATAAGGCCGATTTAGCGAAGAAAAAAAAAATTTTATCAAGACAATCACGCTCACAGAGATATTCTTGCAATGGCCAAATTAAAGGAGTTACATTAGGAATTGTTGGAGCATTCAGCACATTCACCAGATTTTACATCATGTTCCCAAACCTCAAAAAGTTCCTACATAGCAAGCGTTTTTTTTTCATCAAATGAAGAAGTTATAGGAGCCGTAGATGAGTACTTTGCATGACTTCAAGAAAATCACTTTACAGATGGAATAAATGAATTGGAAAACCGCTGGAAAAAAATTATTAAGCTTAAGGGAGAATATACGGAAGAATAAATAATTATTTCAATTATAAACTTGTTTTATCATTTCCGCTCCGCGAACATTTCATATATTATATATTTATATAGATTATATTAGTACATATTTAATATAATAATAATAATAGTACATATTTGAATCAATGTGAATAGTTATATATTTGAATTTTAACATCCAGTTAAAAGTCCTCACTGAAATTGTTATACCTTGACTTGCACAATTTACGTAATCTTCCATATTCGCCAAACCAGGTATATTTCTGTTATTTATTATTTCGGTCTTTACAGAATTATCTGAGACGATATCTTTTGTTAATGGGATTTTCATCGATTAACTTCAAAATTATTATAAACAAATAAATAATATTTTATAACATATATATAAAAACCAAATAGACGAAGTTATTCTCCTGTATAATATACATTTTATTTCCGCTGCTATTTGAGAAAAAGGTTTTTTTTTCCTTTATCTAAGAAGGAAATATATCAAACTGTCTAATATATTGTATTTGTTAAAAGTTTGGTGATTTATTTGCTGCTTCTATGATATTTAATGAAACTGAAAGGTGAGAGCACATTTTTACGTGGAAACTCCTTTGATATTGCCATAATTCAATGAAAAATGGATTTTTAGTTTAAGTATAATAGAATGAATGAAATATTGAAATTCAGGATTATCAAAAAGATTATCAGAAATAGTAAATACATATATAATCATCATATATCCCGTTTATAGCGCTATCCGCCTTTGGGTTCCTAATCGCCAGTTATTTCTATCCTCCCAGTCATCCTCCGAGAGATTCCTTGCCGACATAGCTTTTGTTATTCCATGCAACCATGTTATGGGCGGTCTTCCTCTTTTCCTCCTTTCCGTAGGCATCCACTCCAGAATCCTTTTAGGTAGTCTTTCCCTTGGCATTCGCCTCACATGTCCATACCAGCCTAGTTGTTTCCTTTCGATGTCATCAATTATTGTGTGTTCTACCCTCATTAAATTTCTGACGTCCTCATTTCTAACATGTTCAAGTCTAGATTTACCTGCCGATCTTCTCCAGAAATCCATTTCCACTGCAAGTAGGCTGTTTTTTTGCTTGTTTGTCAGCTGCCATACTTCCGAGCCATAAATCAGTGTGGGTTGTAATATAGAGTTATAAATTTTCTTTTTTGTCTGTGCTCTAATATTTTTTTGCCATAATATTGAGTTCAATGCTCCGATAACCTTCTTTCCCTTTGTTATTCTGTCTTTTATTGTTTCGTTGTTTCGGCCAGTCTTGTTGAGTCTTGAGCCCAGATATACGTATTCCTCGCAGCACTTGATATATTCGTTGTCCAGAATCAGATCTCCTGGTAGTTGTTCTTGTCCAATGTTCAAATATTGTGTCTTCTCTGTGTTAATTTGCAATCCCCATCTCCTGTATTCTTCGAATAGTTTCCGCGCCATATATTCCAGGTCTTCCTTATCCTGGGCGATCACCACCTGATCATCAGCGTAGTGTAATGTATATAGAGTTGTATCCTCTATTGTTATTCCCATGCCATTACACTTCCGTTTCCATAACCTCAGCGCTTCATCGATGTATATATTAAATAGGGTAGGTGACAAAGAACATCCCTGGCGTAAGCCTTTAGTTACGTTGAAGCCTTTTGAAAGTTTATTACCCATTTTTATTCTAGATGTTGTGTTTCTATAGAATTCCTTAATGGCATTTGTAATAGTCACATTAATATTAGATTTCTCTAGGACTTCCCATAGTTTCACAATAGGGGCCGTATCGTATGCTTTTGTTAGATCTACTAGAAGTAGGTGTACATCTTGTGACCGCATTGTCTTCTTTTCAATAATTTGTGTTAGGCAGAAAATATTGTCTATTGTTGATCTACCTGCCCTAAAGCCGTTTTGTTCTTCAGATTCGTAGGGATTATATTCTTCACATATGAGATCCTTTAATATTTTTCCATAAAGTCGACTTAATGTACTCGTCACCGTTATACCTCGATAGTTGTTGCAGTTCTTTTTGTTGCCCTTTTTATGTATAGATGTAAACCAGCCTTCTTTCCAGCATTGTGGAACTGGTTCCCCATTTAAACATCGGTTGAAAATTTCTGTCAGGATCTTAAAAACTTGTTCCGTTCCATTTTTTATTAGTTCTGCAGGGATACCTTCCGGGCCTGCGGCCCGACCATTTTTTAATAAGTATATGGCTTTCTTTGTCCTGTCCAGATCAAGAGCTATGGGTTCTCCAACAATTCGGATTTTCATACATATTTTACATTTTATATTAGTTCTTTCATTAACAATACAAACCAAAATGTCCCTTCAGTTGCCTACCTTCTTTCAAATAAGCCAAGTCAGCCTAATGTCTAACCTTCCACTATGTAAAAATGGAGTACAGGCGCGGATGAAAGATCTTTTCATTAATATTTCTCTCTAAGGCTTTGCTATGCCGTCTTTTGAACATACTTGGTACTAACCCAAGGTTGCAGGTAATATATTTCGCACAGTTCCGACTGCTAAGAACATTGGTCGTAAGATGACGTGAATTGCATGGGATTACAACCCTCCATCGACATGGCCAGTTGACATGGTTTGGTCTTAACCCTTTCCCGTTATGGTGGCGGCTGAACGGAAACAGTCAGAGCACCTACGTAGAGTATGGAGCTCTTTCCACGGGCTTGCCATTCTGCCATATATGCAGCTGTTTGATTTCTTTGGACTGCGTCCAATGGGATAACAGTAGTCGAGAGTTACTCCCAATTATCGTTATCTGATAGGATGCAGTTCAAAGGAATTACAAAACTTGATGCGTTGAGCGTTGTTTGACTGTGGATGGGGTCTCCCTATTCTTGACGAGAGAGCATATATCCGTTCCCTGACGAGCCTAACCACCAACAGATGAAACATGATCGTGTAATTTTTAAACGACTTGACCGAATGAGGTTATATTCCCCCAATATATTTATTTTATTGAGATGATGGTTCATAGCTATGTTAGGATCCGATAGGCGGTGCTGTAGTGGAATTATTAACAAATTCTGTACAATATGACACAATATACCCAATATGATATATGAACATCATGTCTGTTTTATTGCGTTAATCAACTCAACATTTTTATAAACATCTTTTAAACGTCTTTTGCAGTTCTTGTATGTGTTTTTGAAGCTCATCTTTCATCGCTCATATCTTATGTAAGGAGAAAAATATAATCTACGAATCTATGTTATCTTATATGTCCACTATTGATTTTTATTCCATCATGCTCCCAATTCAGAATACCTCTTCAAGGCAAGCTGAGAAAAGAACAGGTAATATTACGTCACCCTGCCTGTTCTACATTGATTTAAATTTTAAGATCATCCAAAATCATTTTAAATTTTCCTGCGTAAATATATATATATATATATATATATATATATATATATATATATATATATATATATATATATATATATATATATATATATATATATGTATATATATATGTATATATATGTATGTATATATATATATATATATATATATATATATATATATATATATATATATATATATATATATATATATATATATATATATATATTCTCTTGACCGTTTATTATTATTTTTTTTATTTATTGGGACTTTCGGTCAGTAATTAAGTTTTCATTTTTAATTTTTTATTAACGTTTCGGGTCAACAGGTTTCCTCAGAATAATTCTACAATACATATAACTTTTATAAAAAACACAAACTTACATTTAAAAACCTACCAATATTAAATTAAACAATAAATTTTTAAATTTTTTTAACTAATATGTGATTATTTTGTATAAAATTTTTAAATGACATATTTGACTTTGACATATTTAACAATTCTTTCACCTTTAAAATTTTGTTTTTTATTATAACCTAATTGTTTTGAATTTGTTATGTTGAATGATATTAGATTAAATTATTGTATCATTATCATTATATTATATCAATTATCTGTATCATTTCTGAAATTAATGGTATTATATATTTTTTTTATATAAATCATTTCTTTTATATCTCTTTTTTTATATTGTTTTTCAAAATCTAGGATTTTTATGTCGTTAAAATTAAAGTTGTGTTCATTATCTATAGCATGCCTTGAAAGGGCAGTTACGTTTGGTTCTAAGTTTCTAATGCTTTTTTATGTTCATTAATTCTGTTTTTTTAAATATTGTTTAGTTTGGCCAATATATGAGCTTGGGCAGTTTAAACAATCAATTTTGTAAATTAAATTTGTTTGTTCTATTTTGGGTGTTTGTGGTTTTAATTTTGTAAATATTTGTTTAGTGTTATTATTGGATATTTCTGCTATATTTATATTACATGGTTTAAGAACTTTTTTATTTTATTATTTATTTCTGGTATGTATGATAAAGGTATGTAATTTTTATTTTTAGTTTTATTTGTTATGTTATTATTGTTATATATTCTATGTATTCTATTTTTAATTACCGGTTCGTAAAATTTTTTTGGATAATTATTATCTTCTAGTGTTTTTTTGATTTTAATTATATATTTTGGCCTATTTTTTGGATTAGTTAAAATAACCGCTCTATCAATTAAAGAATTAATAACACTTTTTTTATATTTATTTGGTGTATAAGATTTAAAATTGAGATATCTTTATTAAATTATAATTATAATTATAAATAATTAATTTGATTATGGAATTTGTTGAAGCAAAAGTTATTGATACTCGATTTTAAACCTTATTTTTATAAAAGAGTTGTAGATGACTGTATATTATGCATACCTAAAAATAAAATTCAATATATCTTAAACAAATTCAATATATCTTAAACAAATTCAATATATTCCATAACAAATTAAAATTTACTCATGAAGAAGAAAAAAATAAAACATTACATTACGTATAATAAGGATGGCAATATCAAAACAAATTGGTATACAAAACCAGTATGGTCTGGAAGATATAGAACAAACAAATTTAAGTTACAAAATTGATTGCTTAAACTGCCCAAGCTCATATATTGGCCAAACTAAACAATATTAAAAAAAACAGAATTAATGAACATAAAAAAAGCATTAGAAACTTAGAACCAAACGTAACTGCCCTTTCAAAGCATGCTATATAATGAACACAACTTTAATTTTAACGATATAAAAATCCTAGATTTTGAAAAACAACATAAAAAAAGAAATATAAAATAAATGATTTATATAAAAAAAACATATAATACCATTAATTTCAGAAATGATACAGATAATTTAAGTTGTATATATAATAACATTATTCAATAATAAATTTTCATAATTTTTTATTTTTGCATCTAATATCATTCCACATAACAAATTCAAAACAATTAGGTTATAATAAAAAAACAAAAATTTAAAGGTGAAAGAATTGTTAAATATGTCAAAGTCAAATATATCATTTAAACATTTTATTCAAAATTATCACATATTAGTTAAAAAGATTTAAAAATTTATTGTTTAATTTAATATTGGTAGGTTTTTAAATGCACGTTTGTGTTTTTTATAAAAGGTATACGTATTGTAGAATTATTCTGATGGTTCATTGTTGAACCGAAGCGTTAATAAAAAAATTAAAAATTAAAACTTAATTACTGACTGAAAGTCCCAATAAATAAAAAAATAATAATATACTCTTACCTTGCAGTTTCATTAAATATCATAGAAGCAGCAAATAAATCACCAAACTTTTAACAAAACACAATATATTAGACATTTAAAGGAAAAAATCCTTTTTCTCAAATAGAAGCGAAAATAAATGTATATTATACAGGAGAATAACTTGGTCTATTTGGTTTTTATATATGTTATAAAATATTATTTATTTGTTATAAATACAAATTATGATCATTATAACACGTTTATAATAATTTTGAGGCTAATCGATGAAAAACTCATTAATAAAAGATATGGTCTCAGATAATTCTGTAAAGATCAAAATAATAAATAACAGAAATATACCTGGTTTGGCGAACATGGAAGATTACGTAAATTGTACAAGTCAAGGTATAACAATTTCCCGCAGATGAGTGAGGACTTTTTCAATTTCAAGATCATCCAAGATCATTTTAAATTTTCTTGCGTAAATATATATATATATATATATATATATATATATATATATATATATATATATATATATATATATATATATATATATATATGCCTTTCTATCATCTACTACCAAAACATTTATGTATAATTTCTATCAAAATGATCAAATTTGTGCCCGAAAGCTTAAAAAGGCAAAAATACATAGAATGATATCAAAGATTATCAAAAAAAGGCCAAGAATTGAATTGAAGATCTCATATTTCAAGAACAACTTTTTCACGTCCTGTATGCCATAACAATGCTCCACCTCTTGAGTGCGACATCATCTCACCCGAACATTAAGAGCGATAAGATGTGTATCGATAACAAAACACGGCGGTGTCAAGAATGACAGAAATTAGGGGCTGAAAGTCGAGGACCAAAGCGGGAATGAGTAATGATGGCCCTCAGTCCGATCCGGAAATATATCCAGAGGGACAATGAGTAGCCCGTTGTGTTTTCGGGATCTCCTTTATAATTAATTGCTTTTTTGGTTAGAGATACCAGATTAAGTGGATAATGGACACGAGATGTTTAATGATACCAGATCGGTTATGAGCTGTGGCTGGTTACAGCTGACGGTCTGGATTATTATATAATTTTTTTTGATTTCAGATAAATATATCGTATGGAAATGTACAGGAATATTTGATGTTACTGAAAAGGGACAATATCTCAAGAAGCCAAACAGTTTTTAAGTTTTGTTTGTGATGTTCAAGTAAATGTAAAAATGTACAAAAAAAATAGATATAGAAATGTATTAAAAATATTAATAAAGAGCTGCGGCGATGAAAGGCTTCCGCGCTCAGTAATGTTAGAATTACTAGATTCTCGGGTAAAACTGCGTTTAAGATTGATTATCAAGAGAATCTAGTTACTTTACTCCGGGATCTCAATCTGCCTACTCCCAAGGGCTCACAAGGGGTTTAAGGGTTTTACAAAGGCTTTTTCAAGAAAAGCCCTTAAACGCAATTCTATGCTAAATTCTAAACGTATGTATATGTATGTATGTGTATCTTATATCATCATCATCATCCTCATCATCATCATCATCAGCCCGTATCAATGTACTGCAGGATGAAGACCTCTTCAGCATGCTTCCAACTCTCGCGGTCCTGAACTTTCCTTTGCCATAGGGTCCAATATACTTAATAATATCATCAGTCCATCGTGTTTTTGGTCTTCTCCGTGGACGTTTGCGATCAAGCGGTATCCAGTCCAGGACCGCCCTGGTCCATGTTTCGTCCCATCGCTTCGCTACATGGATTGCCCACTTCCATTTCAATTGCTTTATTCTACCAATGATGTCATTCACTCGTTTGTTCTCTGATCCATGTGTAGGTCTTTCTATCCCGTCTAGTAATGCCAAGCATACATCTTTCCATTCCCCTCTGTGCAACTCGAAGTTTTTGAACTGACTATGATGTGAGTGTCCAGGTCTCACTTCCGTATGTCATAGCGAGCAGGACACACTGATCAAAGACTTTCCTTTTCAGACAAAGTGGTAGTTTGCTCTTAAACACTATGTTGAGCCTGCCAAATGCCTGCCAAATGCCTGCCAGCCACATTTAACACGTCGTTCTACCTCCCGGACGGTGTCCCCTTCTATAGAAACCCTTTGCCCAAGAGATTTTTTCTGGTTTATTTTCAAGCCAAATGTTTCCCCAGCCCTTTGCAATTCTCGTACATGTCTTTGCAGCTCATCTGGGTCTTGTGAAAGAAGAACGATATCATCTGCGAATCTAAGATTATTTAAGTACGCACCATTGATCCTTATTCCATCTTGTTCCCAATCCAGCTTACGGAACACTTCTTCCAGGCATGCTGAGAAAAAAAGAGGCGATATTGCGTCACCCTGCCGTACGCCCCGCTCTACATTTATTCCCGCCTCAAGATCGACAATGTGAACTGTCGCTGTAGCTTCATCATATATCGATCCTAGTAGGTTTACATAGGCTTTCTCTACACCTTCATTAAGCAATGCATCCATTATGGACCGCTTTGAGATTGAATGAAATGCTTTTTCATAATCGATAAATGCCAAGTACAGTGGCATAGTGTATTCGTTGAGTTTTTCTATGACCTGCTGTAGAACCTGGATATGATCCAATGTACTGAATCCACTTCTGAATCCTGCTTGCTCCCTTGGTTGTGCGTCATTAAGTTTTCAATAAGTATTCTTTTGGATATTATCTTGGTGAAAACTTTGTACACCACTGATAGGAGGCTTATTTGGCGGTAGTTCTTTAAATCTTTCCGTGCTCCTTTCTTATGTAAAAGAATCACTTCTGCATTTTTCCATAAGCTGAGTACTTCTTGTTGTTTGAGGCATTTTGTGTATGATCTTGCCAGTGTTTTATGTAAGCTTCGACCACCAGCTTTTAACATCTCCACCGTTATACTATCCTCTCCTGGAGCTTTGCCATTTTTCATCGAGTCTATAGCCTTTGTCACTTCCTCCACCAAGATATACGGCATTTGTTCTTTAGTAGAAATTGCTGTTCTTGTCTGATTCTGGTCCTCATATAACTTTGAATAAAGTGTTCGGACAACCTCTAACATTTCCGTCCGTTTCCTGCATATTGTATTAAGGAAAACATTTGTGTCCTTTTCCTTCTCAGCTTCTGCTTAGCTTTGTTAATTCCCCTGTTTTCTTCCAGAGATGTTTGCACTAGCTGAATGTTAAATCGGTGCGTTTCCTCTCGAATACGTTTTCTTATAGTTTTGCAAAACTCAACATGCTCGGCCCTACCAAAAGGACTGCCTGCATTCTTCATTGTCCGGCGTTTTTTCATTAAATTAATGGTCTCATTGGAAATTTTTGACTCTTTGAAACATTTATCTTCTGGTGCTATTGAAGCCGCCGTTTTAAGCATATTGTTGGCGACTCGACAAAGTAATTTGAAAATATCTGCCCCTCTCCATTAGTTTCCCAGAATTCACTTTATATATATATATATATATATATATATATATATATATATATATATATATATATATATATATATATATATATATATATATATATATATATATATATATATATTAAACATGTATATATATATGACAACATGGAAATTTTTCTTGCTCCCACTATTGAGGAAACCTCTTCGTTGATGTTGTATTGAATCCACAGAAGCCATGGAAAAATAACCCATTTTAAAAAAATACCAAATGTCTAGTATAGAAACTATTTCGAAAACTGGAAAAAATGATGGAATAAGTAATTATAAGGAGATAAAATAAAACTGGATAAATAAATAAGTGGTTTGTGTTTTATTGAAAAAAATCATGTTACTTTTTGATCACAGTAATATAGTATATCGAAAATCCCTGTACCAACTGAATTTTATCACCATATCAAAAGAATTTCCACACAACTTTATTCTCACCTTTCTGTTTCAATAAATATCACAGAAATAGCGAATAAATTCCCAAACTTTCAGCATATATATCAGACAGTTTGATATATTTTGTTCTAAGAGAAATTTGTCGGTAACTTTCACCGACTAACAAAGTTTTTGTCGTCAAACAGACTCGGGAAGAATTTAAAGCTTATTTCGAAGTAGAGGGTCGTCAGTTGTGTCATTTAATCCAACTGCAGAACAAATGATTACTGTGACATCTAGAGATTCGTAGTAAGGGACGAAACATTCTCTTTGAACAGACGAAAATTGTGCAATTTCTATAATACTCTTACGGCGTTGTTGGCTGGTTTATTGTATGGAAAAGGAAGTTTCTGTGCATCGCTTTTATTCATAAAGGGAATTGCTAGAATGAATACATGAGATCTCACAATAGACTGGTTTAAAGCCATAGAGATGATTTTATTAAGAGTTTGAAAATGAGTGGATTAACTATGATAGTATTAATTTTCATTAAATAAAATAATACACTATTAAATTAGTAAAATAATTTTAGTAAAAATCATTAGTAAAAATGTGTTGTTTTTGTAAAATTAGCATATACAGAGTGTAAGTAAATTTAATCAACAATTATTTAAATTATTTTGAACAAAAGTGTCCTTTTGTTCAAAATGTGATGCATGTTGGATTGCATGTTGATAGATGTTGATGCATGATACAAAAACAAAGTAAAATACATTAACCTTCAAGCGGTCTCCCGACGTCGAATTAACCGCACTTGATACATTTTCAGTCATAAAATCTTACATTTACTTCACAAGTATATCCCATCTTTACTAGTCTCGTATACAACGACCTCTGATGGCTTCTAAATTTTCGTCGATTATAACAAACTGTAGTATTCAATGAAACAACTCTCTAATGGGAGCCAGTTTGTCCACGGAAACACGAGAAGCACGTGTGTCTTTATCGTCAAACCTTAGAAACACCAACAGCATATAAAAACGGTTCCAGCTCATAGTCAATCGAAATATCTCCGGTGACGAGCCATCAGTTTTGAATAGATTGTTACCATTCAGTCGACTGAATGGTAACGAATGGACTGAATTTCTTCTAACGCCTCCAAAAAGTAAAAGGCCTAAGAGTGCTTCCATTTCTCTCTCATCCTTTTCAGTTCAATATATTCTTTCTCTTATGAATTGAGATTATATCCGTTTTATTTGTTCATTTGTGTACTTCGATATCCGACTAATAACACCTTCCGAGAAAAATAATCTCTATATGTTACCTGATTCCTTCAAAGACCTAGCTTCACCTTTGATACCTGGAAGTTGCCTTACTATTTTTCATGCACGTCTTTTTGCTTGATTCGAAGCAGGAGTTTTGTTCCTTCTCGTTCGACCATCCTTTCCCAGGTAATAATTCCTAGACGTTGGATGATCTTCTGACTCCATTTCAGAACCGCCTTCCTGTGCAGAATGATTCACTTGCTCGTGTTCACCTGCTCGGTTTTGTATCTATCATCTTGCATTTGTATGTTGTATATAATATATGTCGTCTTGCTATGTACCTATTGTTGTATTGCTATGTGCCTAATTTTACACTTTTATTGGGGTTAACTTTTTTCAGTATTTTAAATAGCGGGGAATTTCGGAGATCTGACTGATCGTTTAATAGCTGTCTAGATGGGTTTTATTATATTTATAAATTTCAATCGCTTCCAAATGTTTAATTTTTTGCTTTTTGGCGCTGTATGTAAAATTTCTACATTTATAATCTCGAGCTTTATGCTTTAATGTTTCTTCTATTTATCTGTCGTTTCCAGTAAAATAAACCAAAATGTCGTCTACGTATCTAAACCAAAACAATGTATTTTTTGCTTTGTCCCTTTCCAAAAAATTATTTTCAAAATTTCACATAAACAGTTCTGGTAAAAAAGGGGAAACCCATTGCTAGACCATCCTTTTGTTTGTAAACACCACTATTAAACGAAAATAATTTTCATTAATGCATAAGTTAAGTTTAAGTTTCTTGTTGTAAGGAACTTTTTTCTTTCAAATGATTTGAAGGATCGTTGGTTAAATTTACGAAATTTATTTTCCTTATACCCTGTATATAAGCTCATTTACTATTTAGTTCTCCTTTTCCAATATATTTTTAAACATTCTACGCTTATCTACCTTCCAGACTAAGGATTTTTATTTATTTAAACTGATTATCCTGCTATACATTTTCTTCTCTGTCTCTCTTGACTGGATATACAATCTGTTTAATGATTTCGCACTCTATTCCATTATTTTTCGCATACCGCATATTTACAATTGAATTGTTCTCTAAAAATCAGACAAATACCGTTCCACAAGCACCCTATTTGCCAAACATAGAACCGTGTGACTTTTTCCTGTGCCTCAATTGCAGAAACTTCGTTATCGCCGTTTTGAATCCCTAGAAATCATTCAGGCTGTTTTGAAGGATATATCCAAATTCATCTATAAAAAAGAAACACCAAAAAACATTGAAATAAATATATTGCAGTGAAAGGAGATTATTTTGCGGGAAACAAAATAAATTTAGAGCAATAAATAAATATTTTGTGTTTTATTTAAAAAGTCATCTTACGGCTTTATCATAGCAATATATTAGAAACCGTTATATAAATAAATTTATCATTTTATCAAAAAAAAGTAAAAGTAACGTATATATCAAACAATTTGTTATATTTTATCTTAAAAGAGTATTGTCGACGAATAAAATTTTTTGTTCACAACTTAAATCGAAGCCAAAGGTCCTCATTTTTGCGCTTTAATATAACTGCTCTATATGTTATTACTATAAGAAATAGCAATTGGTAGCAAGAAATAAGACATTCTCTATAAATAGACGAAAATGTTGCAATTTCAATAATGCTCTTACGAGTTTGTAGTTTATTGTAAAAGGAATGAATTTATCGATGCATTGTTTTTTTTTTATATAATGACAATGGTAGCATAAAAAGTTTCAGAATATTCACCATTCTGAAAACCTATAAAAATGGTTTTGCTATATAAAACATTATTGTATCAATTTATTAGAATTATTTTACAACCAGTATGTTTGGAAACCTGATGATTTCGTCTACTGAAATATTTAATTTTGATATGCTTTTATGAAAAATATAAATAATAAGCGATATACAAATTGCATCACTTCAAATATATACGAGGTGTGGTTATTAAATAACGAGATGTGGCTTTCGAACGCAATACCTCTCGCTTCTGTAAACAAATCCGAATAACCGTAACCTTCGTTCGCATTAGAGTTGTATTTTTTCGCCGGAAAAATGTTAAATGTAACAATATAGCAACGAATTGTTTTGAAATTTCACTTGAAACTTGGAAAAACCACTACTGAAACTAGCCTTACTTTGGCTTAACCTTCAGGCTCAATTCGTTGGACTTTTTGTAGATAAACAAAATAAATTGAAACTTGTTATAAAAAAGCATACATAGTATATAAATAATACATTTTTAAATGGGATGTTATGTTACCAACATGCAGAACCATTAAATGTGGTAGAAATTATATTTTTAGCATACGACACGATGTATTAATAATTGATTCGAGTTAATTAATGATATCAGATTGATTATAAATTATGTACGGTTGTCATGGTGATCTGAATTATTACATAATAGCCTCATACTTAATTAATTTGAATACCTGCTGTAGATTTATTGAATATTTGTTATACAATGCACTAAACTATTATTATATCATGGAAGCCCTTAACTGACAAATAAAAAATTGAAGTTGTCATTTATTATTATCACTATTGAAACTCAGAATTCAACCAAAAATATCCCAATTTCAGTTTTTAGCAAGAGACCATTCAGACGTGTTTAAAAATTATTTAATTTTTTAACAATAATTTTAAATAAAGTATCTCAATTAGTTACAGAAATTTCATAAGAATCCGTTATATATGTCTCCCAAGACGGGTTTCTGGCCTTAAGCCTTCATCAGTTGGGCTCAAACTAGACACCTGAAAAGCTGATGAAGGAGCGACTAAAGACATGACCATTTAAATTGGCCATGTCGAATGGAGGCTGTAATCACATGCAGCCACGCCATCCTGCGGTAAACGGTCGCAAAATGAATGGCAAAGCACGACGTGGAGCACAGGTGAACTGCCTTAGCTTTTTAATACTCTTCTCCACGGGCCCAGTTCACAATTTTTCAATCATACCTGATTGACTTACCAGAGGTTAGATGGGTCACGAACGGTTTCGCACAGTCTGACTGCTGCGAGGGAGACGTAAATTAGGACTGATGAATAAGATCATGCAAGATTTAACATGCTTGAATATTACCAACTACAAAGAAGAAGTGAGAGATAGGAAAATTATTACTTGTCGTTATTGCATTATTGTTATATACAAACATTCCCCTTCCAGAAACTCTAGACATTCTAAAGTACAAACACAACACATTAACGGATATTCTTAGTCTTATTGAACATTGCATGTCCAATACATATTTCATCTTCAAAAATAATTTTTTTAAACAAATTCATGGAGCTCCTATGCGCTTCCCTCTTTCTCCCGTCATACCCAATACTTTTATGGAAGACTTTGAAACTCAAGCCATTAACACCAGTTCGTTGAAACCTACTTGCTGGCTCAGATATGTAGATAACATCTTTGTCATTTGGCTACACGGAATACAATCTTTAAATCTGTTTCTTTCGCATTTGAACAGTATAAATCCCCAGGTCCAATTTACAATGGAGACTGAAAACAATTTTGCCCTTCCTTTTCTTGGCGTTCTAATGTCAAAAGGGCCAGACCAAAGCTTCTCCTATTCAGTCTATCGTAAACCAACCCACACAAACCGTTATCTAAATGCGAACTCACATCATGATCCATTCCAAATAAATTCGGTAGTCAAAACTTTAATAACGGGATCTCTAAGATTGTCGGTTAAGGAACATAAGCAAACAGAACTTAATTCCCTAAAAACGGCACTAATTCAAAACGGCTATGGCATGCGTCAAATAAAAAAGCATATTAATAGAGTTCAGGCAACTGGTCATACCAACCAATCCACTAGAGAATTGTCGCAAAACCCCAAAGTTCTTCTGCCATTCATCAAGGGGGTTACTGATAAAATTTATCACTTATTCAGATCCCGTAATATCAAAACGATGTTTACAACAGAAAAAAATATATCTAGTTTCCTTAGAACAGTGAAGGATAATATTCCACAAGAGTCACGTGGTGTCTATGAGATTCCTTGTTCTGGCTGTTTCCAATCAGATATCGACCAAATCAACAGACGTATCCAAAATCGCATATACGAGCATTCTCTCGTCGTCCAAAAATCGGATCTCTCCTCCACTCTAGCAGAACATCATATCCAAGCAGGTCACAAAATAGATTTCGACAAGGCCAAAGTAATTGCACCTATATATTTCTTCAAACCCCGCATAATTCGTGAAGCAATTGAGATAGGAAAACGCCCACACTGCTTAAACAAGAGGGACAACGATCTTAGAGTTCCAAATAGATGGAAACCACTTATTTCCAAACTGCCCATTCGAAACCCTTCCAGTCAAACGTCCACCTCCCGTCTCACCCCCACCCCTCAACCGAGTGCTCCGCCCTCAACCTTCCCTATTAATGCAAAGGCTGAGCCGGCCACGTTCTTTTCTAGTTGTGAACTCTGGGGAGTAGGCAGATTGAGGCCTCGGAGTAAATCAACTGGGTTCTCTTGATAATGGCTTCAAAGTGGAAGCCGAAACTTCGAGCTGTTACAAATCTAAAACGCGGTTCTACCCAAGAACCTAGTATATTTTTATTTATATATATATATATATATATATATATATATATATATATATATATATATATATATATATATATATATATATATATATATATATATATATATATATATAAATAAATAAAGCCAAACATAAGCTGATAAATAAAAGGACACAAATGTTTGCCTTAATTGTGAGGATGGCACAGTGTGTAGGGAGCGTACGGAAATGTTAGAGGTTATCAGAAGATTTTATTCAAAGTTATATGAAAATCAGAACCAGTTAAAGACACCAATGCCCACGGAAGGGCAAATGCCAGATATCCTGTTGGGAGAAGTGACAAATGACTCAAAATGCCTCAAAGATCAAAAAATATCCAGTCTTTGGAAAAATGCTATAGTGATTCTTCTTCATACGAAAGGAGCACCGGAAGATTAAAAAAAACTATGTACAAAGTATACTTATGTACAAAGTTTTCACCAAGATAATATCTAAAATAATATTAAGAACACTTATAAGAATGATGCACAACCAAGAGAGCAGGCAGGATTCAGAAGTGGATTCAATACAATGGACAATATCCAGGTTGTGCAACAGACCATAGAAATGCACAATAAATACACCATGCCACTGTGCTTGGCTTTTATTGACTACGAAAAGGCATTCGATTCAGTATCAACGCAGGCCATAATGGATGCATTGGTTAACCAAGGGATAGACAGAGCCTATGTGAAGCTACTGAGATCCATGTATGAGGAAGCTACAGCTACAGTTCACATGAATGACTTTGAAGTTAAAATAAACGAAGAACATGGTGTACGGCAGGGTGACTCAATATCGCCTGTTTTTTTTTGCAGCAGTTTCTGCAGCATATAGACATTCTGGCTAATAACTGTATTGTATTTTCTATTATATTATTGTAATGTCTCAGTTTTGTGTTTTTAGATAGGCATTTTTTGTTGTAAATATTTTGTGTAAGTCTCAATGCCGTTTCCATTTTTTGACATCTACCCTTATTGGCCGCTTTTTCTAACCCATTTTCCATGATTATTTCACCCAAATATTTGAATTGGGAGACTCGTCTGATGTTACCATATTTTGTTTTTAGAAATGGTGTTCTTAGTCTGTTGCAGGTCATGTATTGTGTCTTTTCAAAGGAAATTTCTAGTCCTACCTTATCTGCTGTTTCTTTTAGGATTTCAATCTGTTTCTGTGTTAATACATCTTGAGCCAAATTGCCAGATCATCAGCAAACGCCAGACAATCAATTTTGATGTTTGTTCTCCCCAGTTTAAGGGGATGGTCAATATTCAGGGCCGACTTTTTTTCACGCCACTCCTGTATTACTTTTTCTAGAACACAGTTAGAGTGGCGAGAGTCCATCCCCTTGTCTCACTCCAGTTTT
Organism: Cosmopolites sordidus; assembly: GCA_031761425.1. Classification (NCBI taxonomy): domain Eukaryota; kingdom Metazoa; phylum Arthropoda; class Insecta; order Coleoptera; family Curculionidae; genus Cosmopolites; species Cosmopolites sordidus. Next base: position 79,659 of record JARFXV010000253.1, on the reverse strand, counting down.
AATTTAGTTTTATGTCACCCATGAATTTAACTTTTGATCTTGCGTTAGTTAATGTTTCTTTAATCATTGTCAGCGTTTTCAGATCTAGTTCTTGTTCTTTTAAAATTCGGAATAAAGATTCGCGGTCTATAGAATCATATGCTTTTTTGAAATCCACAAATGTACAGACGAGATTTTTATTGTACAGTTTTTGATGTCTTAGGATCAACTTTAGATTCAGGATCTGTTCAGGGCAGGATCTGCCCGGTCGAAAACCTGCTTGATATCCACCAATTTTAGGCTCTAACTGTCCCTGTGCTCTGTCTAGTAGATATTGAGATAGAATCTTGTAACAAACTGGGAGAAGAGATATCCCTCTATAGTTGTTTACATCCGTTCTATCTCCTTTCTTGTGTAGTGGATGGATTAGAGCATCTTTCCAGTCTTCCGAAATCCGTTCGGTTCGCCAAACTTCTTGTAGAATTTTGGTTATTTCCTTGATTGTACCTGAACCAGCGGATTTCAAAAGTTCAGCAGTGATTCCATCTTCACCAGAAGCTTTGTTATTTTTAAGTCGCTTGATTTGCCTAATTATTTCATTTTCATTCGGTGGTAATGAATCAGGGTTTGTTTGTTTAGAGTTTAGTGTTGGTAATTTGTTTACGGGCTCAGGACAGTTTAGTATTTATTCAAAATATTTCGGAAGTTCTTTGCAATTGTCTTGATTATTTAGAGCTAATTGTCCGTTTTCCTTTTGGAAGCAAAAACTTTTGGGTTGATAGCCTATTAATTTAGTTTTAAATGATTTCTAAAAGTTTCGGGTGTTATTTTGTTGGAAATCTTTTTCTATTTCTTTAAGTTGATTGTTTTCATATTTTCTTTTAGTTTGCCTAATTAGCTTCGATGTTTCTTTTCTTACTTCCAAAAAGATGTTATAGTTTATTGCTGTTTTTGACTGTTCCAATCTTTGAATACTTTACTTCGGCTTAATACTGCTTGCTCGCAAACTTCATCCCACCTCGGATGTTTTCTACGTTTTTGTAAAGGGACCAACTCTAAGGCTGTTTTAATAGTTTTTTGTTTTAATTCTTGCCACTTCTGTGCAGGTTGTTTATCAAGCTCTTCTGTTAGGGCTGGTTTTATTTTCGTTGGGTCGAACTTTGGTATTAGCAGTCTTTTTTCAATAAGTTTTCGAGGTTTTAACCTAAGTTTGATTCTAGTCAAGTAGTGATCCGTGTCTATGTTAGCTCCTTTCCTGACTTGAACATTCAAAATCTCTTTATAATTGGGGTACGAAATGACAACATGGTCAATTTGAAATTCACGCATGTACGTGTTTGGGCACCTCCAGGTCTTTTGTTTTGTCATTTCCTTCTTAAAGTGGGTTGACATTATTTTTAGATTAAACTGCGAACATAGTTCAACCAATCTTCTACCATTATGGTTAGTCCATTTATGAGCGGGAAAACTGCCGACTATTTTCCTGTACTTTTTTTCTTTCCCTAGTTGGGCGTTGAAATCACCCAATAGGATTTTTACATAGTTAGAGGGAATTTTAGAGATAGTCTTTTCCAAAATTTCCCAGGACTCTTTCCAATTACTTTTTCAGGATTAGATTTATTTTCTTCGTTAACTGGAAGGTGTGCATTGATGAATGTATAGTTTTTGTTAGCACACTTGAGGGATAGTATCATAAGTCGATTATTTACTGGCTGGACAATAGTTATAGAATCAAGAATGTTTTTTGAGAGAGCGAAAGCAACACCGAGATGTGGTGTATTTTTGAGTATTCTTTTGTCCGTTTTACTTTTAAAAAGTCTGTAGTTGCCGAATTCCAAGGTGTTATCATCTGTCAATCTGGTTTCTTGCAAAGCTAAAATTTGGATTTTTTGCTGATTCAATGTTCGCCCCAATTCGTGTGGTTTTCCTGGACGCAGCAGAGAATTGATATTTACCGTTCCAAAGAAAGTTTTTGTTTTCGGTTTCAGACGTTGTCCAGAGGTCTCCAACTCCCTCTGAAAGATTTGGCGTTTAAGCCCGGACGCCCCAGAATCCGAAAGTCCGGTTGTACCAGCTAAGGTGGCAGAGGATTATCTACCTCCTGCGGTAATTCATCGCTTCATCTTGTACTTTAAATTAAAGGTTTGAACCATGACGGTTCAGAGGTTAAGACTGGAGGGGTCAGTTCCAGTATTTATATATCAGCCGCACCTCTAGTGAACAGACCACTGACCAACTGACCACTCAACCGCTTGATACAAGTCAGACACTAAGTGGATTTAGTTTTCTTTTGCCTTGGTTCGAGGCTGCTTATTTTGAGATATTCGCAGCTGTCCATTAATATCTAATGGAACTTAGCACTGTCCACCACCCGTGGCCCGTCCAGTACCTTAGGCGAGGTATACTGGAATATATATATATATATATATATATATATATATATATATATATATATATATATATATATATATATATATATATGTATATAAACGGTTTACATAAAATGCAATAACATGTTTTACTGTTGTTAATGACATAAAATAAAAAAATATAAGTCTAATATTGTAGTAGAGTTAATATATCCTTTATAATTGACAAATTATTCCATTCTCATATCCATACCGCATATATTTCTGTTATTATTCAAATTAATAAAATAAAAAACAATGTAGGCGATTATTAATACTCCGCAATAACTCATAATCGATTTGATATCATTAACCGCGCTATGCCCATCATCCACCTACAGTTCGTTATTAAATCCCCAACCAAAAAAAGGAGCGATTAATAATATAGGATATCCCGAAAACAAAGCGCTTATTGCCCCTGCGGATGTATTTTCAGATCGAATCTAGCACCATCATCACTCATCCGGACTTTCGTCATCGACCTTCACCATGCAATGTTTGTCACTGTTCACACTGGTATATATTGTTAAAAGTTTTAGAGTTCATCATAAAAAATATTCTAATTAAGAAAGCGGAAAATGTTTATGATCTATTTAGTTACAGAGTATATTATTAAATAACATGAATGCCCTTGAAGGATGTCTTTCCGTGTTTTAAAAAGATTTGTTTAAATAGGAAATGTTTATAAATTATTTTCAAAAGTTTAAATGTTTTCGCTAAAAGAAATTTTCTAACAACTTGCATTAACAAAAGTAATTTCTTATCTTCCTAACAACCATGAAGGGAACTTAACTTTTAATAAACTTAAGATATCAAGTTTGCAACTTGGTCTGAATAATCTAGTTTTTCATAGTGCATCCTCATTCTCAATAACACATCGGTCAATAAGTCCACGGTCTGATATATAGGTGGCGTCACTTACGAAAAATCCTTACCGAGTGTGCCAACCTTCAAACGTAATGTGTCAAAATTGCATGACAATCTGCCTACTAGTTTCTGAGTTGTGGTGCTTTAAGTGACGCGACTTTTGTTGTTTTCAAAACAATAGAAAAAAAAATTTATTATTATATAACAAAACCGAATATTATATAACATTATTGGTGTATTTAAAGGACGAGATCGCAAAAAAGACTCCAAATGAACAAAAAAATTGTTATTTCACCACGATAATACCCCGTATTACAAATCGTTGGTACTAATGGCTAAATTGAATAAATTGCACTTCGAATTGCTGCCTCATCCACCGTATTCTCCAGATCCGGTCCCCAAAACATGCTCTCTGGAAAGGGATTTCGTTGAAATGAAGAGATAATTGCCGAAGCTGAAGAATATTTTGATCATTTTATCAAATCGAATCCTTTTATAAAAAAGGGGTACAAATGTTAGAAAAGCGTCGGAATGATTGTATTGCTCTTCAAGGAGAATATATTGATGAATCAAAAATTGCAAAAAATGTGAGTTTTATTTATCAGACCAGGGCCTATAGACCGATGTGTTATAAACTATTTCCTTAACACACTAATAATGTTAGTAGAATCATCTCTATGGTTTTCAGGCTTGGAATCTCCGTTTATAAATAAAGACAACACAGCAAATACCTTCTATCTATAATAAATTGTCAAGCTATATCCTAAACGCATTACAGAATCTGTCTAATATTGATATATAACATTTTTATTTTTTGTATGACTCGTTATAAAGAGTTTTCAATAAGGGTGTCAGAACTTTTAAACGTAATAGTGGCAACACTGTTTGAAATGTAAATTTTATTCATAGATCGCTGTGTTCAGTACATTTTGTCAATTCAAATGGGAAAATACACGATTCAAGAGAACGTAGAAATTATTCATATCTGCCATCAAAATGCATGTGTCGTCAGACTTTGTTAGTGTTGTGTGATATTTACAGTCAACATAATTGACTGAAATGGCTCAGTTGCAGATGAGTCAGTAACTCTGTGTCATCGGACCGCCCGATCATTGAAGAACATTGCTGCAGTAAGACGGAGTATAAGAAAAGATCCGAACGTATCGATTTCACGTCGTTCTCCGGAATTCACAGAGTTCTCAGATGACTACGTGGAGAATTATGTATGCATCACGATCTTCATTATAAGGCTTTTAAAGTTCAGTTAACTCAACAAATAATTCCAGCTGATCATCGTCTTTAGGAAAAAGACATTTTCCGAACGCGTTACTGTAATATTTGAACCAATGAAAATTCTCAAGTGATTCAGGAGTTACCTCTTCATCCTGAAAATGACACTATGTACTAAAGGAATGATAGAACCACATTCTTAAGGGTAAACCCTATAGGAATATACAAACAGACTATCTTTGGCCTAAACTGATAACTGTGGATATCAATAATGTTTTCTCTCAACAATATAGTTCGACTTGGATATATCTTCTCAGAGAAAATGGTAATGTCAACTGACCACGAAGAAAATGCGATCTCACGTCCTTTAATTGTTTGTTGTAGCGTTATGTTAAATTTCTTGTTGACATAAATAAACCTCCAACAATTCTTGATCTTAAATGAAACCTTCAAGTCGCCATTGAAAGTATACCACGCGGTATTTGTGAAAGAGTAATAGAAAATTGAGTATCCAAAATACATTCCACCAGACGAAACCGAGGCGGACATTTGAACGACATTATTATCATAAAAATTACCGGATTATCACTTGTGGTAATCATTACGCGCCATTTTAAAGTTCTGGTATTTTTATTGGACAACCATTATATTATAATATAGTAACCCATCGAATATTTATAATGAGGGGTAAAATTTTGTACCTTTAACGTTCGATGTAATCTCGAAATTATTTCCGTACCTGAGGACGAGAAATGTTGTTCGTCGGTAAAAATTGCCGAGAGACTCTCTGAGGAAGAAATATCCGACACGGTCTGATATATGTGCAGAAAGTTTTGAGATTTATTTGCTACTTAAATGATATTTATTGGAACAGAAAGGTGAGAATGTCGTGCGCCACTACCTTGAATAAGATGACAAAGTTCAGTGAGTATTCGGATTTTCTATCTAAATAATATATCATTTTCTTAAAGAAATGTATTGGAAGAATGTGTTGAAAGGTATCCGCCAATTATTCTACAAATGAATTAAACCAGAAACAATTATGACACAACCCAGTTCATTATTCACTTACAATATCCTAGTGTGTCTGTCTGTTCATACAGAACATTTTGTTTCTTACTACCAATAGTTATATCTTCTAGTCAAAATCTATAGAATAGTTATATTAGAGTAATGTCTGAATGATTGTGGCGTGTTCATATATTTTTTTTCCTTTATTTGGGTTTTTCGCCACTATCTAAAACTCAAAAAATATCAAAAATACCTGTTCTTATTTAAAGAAAGAATCACTGGGTAAAAACAAAAAACCAAACGGAGAAAAATTTCTCAGTGATTCTTTTTTTGTAATAAATTTGCCTAACGAACAAAATTTTAAAGATATAAAAATGTTATAAAAAAATTTACAAACTTTTAACGTTAACGTTTCGGAAGGTACTCTCCGCCCGTTTTCAAAACTAAACTAAAAAATAAATTATATTAATTTGTAATATATAAAATAACGAGTGAAAGTAAATATATTTTTTTGTATATGTCAACGATACTTACATTGACCACAATAGATTTTCATGACAGTGACATACTACCAAAAAATATATTTAGGTAATGTTTACTGTGTGATTGTTTATTGTACTGATTGTGTATTCAAATATTTAAATGTGTTTAATTGTATTCTTTAGAATCGGGAACCATATTGAATTTAAATCTACCGAAGGCATAGCAATACAGTTATTTTTATTTAAATTAATTATAGTGGTTTCTTTTAATCTTCTGTATTTTGTTACCGATTCTTTTAATACCGTTTTGGAATTATTCCAATTGATTTTATGACCTGATTCCCATGCGTGTTGACAAATTCTAGATTTATTAAAATCGCCCTTTCTAAGAAGGTTTTTATGCTCTTTTACTCTAACATCTAACGGTCTAGATGTCCATTTTTGGTATTTTGTTGTATATTGTTTAGTCTTTGTTAATAGAGATCTAAGAGTATTTTTTGTTTTAAATGTCGTTCTTATGTTGTATTTATTTCCTACTCTTTTAATTGTGTCAGAAATACCGCGGATATAAGGAATTGTGAGATTAATTGTTTGAAAGTTATTATTATTGTTATTAATAACTTGTCTGTTTTGTCTAGTATCAAAATTTTTAAGCGATTTATCTATAAAATTTTTTGGGTAATTGTTTTTTATTAAAATGTCTTTTATGTGATTTGTTTCTTTCTGTGGTGTATCACTGTCTTAAAAAGCCATTAATATGGCTTAGGTATGTTGATGATATTTTTGCTATATGGCAACATAGCATTGACGTCTAAATATTTTTACAAGATACAGATTCTCGAGAGCCTACAATTAAGTTTACTTTAGAAATGGAGAAGAAGGAGTTTACTTTAGAAATGGAGAATAAATTGCCATTCCTCGACACTTTAATAATAAAACAAAACAACACATTAAAAACTACAGTTTACAGAAAACCGACAAACACAGATAGGTATCTCAATTTATTTTCAAATCACTCAAAATCGGTCAAAATAGGAGTAATTAATAGTTTATATCACAGAGCAAAACTTGTTTGTACCGACAGTGATACACTACAAATAGAAACAAATTACATAAAAGACATTTTAATAAAAAACAATTTCCCAAAAAATTTTATAGATAAATTGCTTAAAAATTTTGATACTAGACAAAACAGATTAACCTCACAATTTCTTATATCCGCGGTATTTCTGACACAATTAAAAGAGTAGGAAATAAATACAACATAAAAACGACATTTAAAACAAAAAATACTCTTAGATCTCTATTAACAAAGACTAAACCAAACAATATACAACAAAATACCAAAAATGTGGTTTATAAAATTCCCTGCGAATGTGGCAAATTCTATATAGGTGAGACATCTAGACCGTTAGATGTTAGACTAAAAGAGCATAAAAACCTTCTTAGAAAGGGCGATTTTAATAAATTTAGAATTTGTCAACACGCATGGGAATCGGATCATAAAATCAATTGGAATAATTCCAAAACGGTATTAAAAGAATCGGTAACAAAATACAGAAGATTGAAAGAAACCGCTATAATTAATTTAAATAAAAATAACTGTATTGCTATGCCTTCGGTAGATTTAAATTCAATATGGTTCCCGATTCTAAAGAATACAATTAAACCCATTTAAATATTTGAATACACAATCAGTACAATAAACAATCACACAGTAAACATTACCTATATATATATATATATATATATATATATATATATATATATATATATATATATATATATATTGGTAGTCAATGTCATGTCACTGTCATGAAAATCTATTGTTATCAATGTAAGTATCGTTAACATACACAAAAAAATATATTTACTTTCACTCGTTACTTTATATATTACAAATTAATATAATTTATTTTTTAGTTTAGTTTTGAAAACGGGGGGAGGGTACCCTCCGAAACGTTAACGTTAAAAGATTGTAAAATTTTTTATAACATTTTTATATCTTTAAAATTTTGTTCGTTAGGCAAATTTATTACAAAAAAGGAATCACTGAGAAATTTGTCTCCGTTTGGTTTTTTGTTTTTACCCAGTGATTCTTTCTTTAAATAAGAACAGGTATTTTTGATATTTTTTGAGTTTTAGATAGTGGCGAAAAACCCAAATAAAGGAAAAAAAATCTTTATATGAGAGGACAAAACCGCGGACCTTCAACTTCGAGATAATCTTAAAATTGTTCCCGCGCTTGTTTGAAGCGGACAAATGTTGTTCGTCGGTAAAAAAAGTATTGTTTAGTGTAATATTAGTCATCCTCAATATAACCTAATGCCCTAACATACAAACCACTTATATAATAAGAATAACAATAAGATGATAAAATTTAGTAAGTACACGGATTTTCCATCGAAATAATATGAAACAAGAAAAACTAATGCAATTTTCTTAAACAAATGTATTGGAACAATGTGTTGAAAAAGTATCCGCCAATTATTGTACAAATTAATTAAACCGGAAACAATTATGACAGTATCCAGTTCATTATTTATAAAAAATCACTACTCCTAATCGATCATGTGTCCATTATCCACCTACAGCATCGTATCACATCCTCCACACAAAAAGGAAATTATAATAAAAAACATCTCGAAAACTTTAAGCCTAAACTCAGTGTCCCTCCGGGTATATTTCCAGATCGGACCCAGGGCCATAATCACTCATCCGCACTTTCGTTCTCGACCTTCTGCCATTTTTGACATTGCTGTCTATTGTTGTTATAAGTCAAAATATTATCGCTTTTTGGAAGTTCGTCTAAAGTAATGATGCGATTAAAACATAGAGTATCTTTACATTTTATTTGATAAAATGTTATAAAAACAGATTGTTTAAATAATAATGCCTTGAAAACATATTGCCTTGTTATAAAAACCATTTTTTAATAAGATGTGATGTAAATTATTTTGTTTCTTTTATAAGTTTAAATGTTTTCTCTAAAAGAACTTTCCTAATGACTTGCATCAACAAACATAATTTGTAAAGTTCCATACAGAAATAAAGACAATAGAGTATTTTTACATTTTACATCATCAAAAAGCAGATTATTTAAATAATAATGCTATAGAAAACATATTTCCTTGTTATGAAAAACATTTTTTAATGAGATATGATACAAATTATTAAAAAAAAAGGAATAAAACAATTTTTTACTTTGTTATCTATCACTTTTATTTTTAAACAAAATTTGTGTGACTATAGTTTCGTAAACGATTTTACATTCTCAAACGCTATTTTAAAACTTTTGTTTTGTTTTGTTTGAGAATGTAAAGTCGTTTACGAAATTATAGTCACATAAATTTGGTTTAAAATTAAGTAATAGGTTACAAAGTATAAAATTGTTTTATTCCTTTTTAAAAAATGAACTATCACAAAGTAACAGACAAATCAATCAATAATACAAATTATTTTGTTTCTTTCATTTTTCTTTTTTTTTCAGAAATTTAATTGTTTTCCTTAAAAGAACTTTCTAAATTACTTGCATCAACAAACATAATTTTTTCTTCCAAACAGCGGTGCATTTAATGTAAGCATTACTCTACAAGATTACCACTTCTTTTAAGTAACCAAGTACTTTTTAGTGTAATATCATCGTCAATATAACCTAATACCCTAACAGACCCAATCGATACTGTTATATCATTAATTATCCTGTGTCCATTATCCACTTACAACATCGTGTCACATCCCCAATAAAAAAAAAGTCATTAATAATAAAGACATCTCGAAAATATAAAGCCCAAAATCAGTGTCCCTCCGGGTAAATTTCCAGATCTGACTCAGGGCTACAATCACTCATCTGGAGTTTCGTTCTCGACCTTCTGCCACTATTGTTACTACTATGTATTGTTATAAGTCTGAATGTTATCGCTTTTTGGAAGTTTGTCTAAAATAATGACACAATTAAAAAAAATAGAGTATTTGTACGTTATATTTGTTAAAAAAACAGATTGTTTAAATAATAATGCCATTAAAAGATATCGCCTTGTTATATAAAACATTTTTAGTGAGATGTGTAACAATTTTTCTCGAAAAGAACTTGCTTAATGACTTGCATCAACAAACATAATTTTTTAGCTAATTTAAGCATTACCAAACAAGATTACCACTTTTTTTGAATAACCAAGTACGTTTAAGTGTAATATTAGTCATCCTCAATGTAATCTAGTACCCTAATAGACAAACAAACCACTTATGTTGATATTATATATTTATAAGGCGAAATGTGTTGATAAATTAGTTGATAAAATTAATTAAACCAGAAACAATATAAAATAATCCGCCCCATAGCCAGCCAGCTCACAACCATTACACAATCGTTCTTGTATCATTAACTATCATGTGTCTATTATCCACAACATCGTATCATATCCCCAACAAAAAAAAAAGCCATTAATAATAAAATACATCTCGAAAATATAAAACCCAAACTCACTGTCCCTCCGGATTTGTTTCCAGATCGGACCCAGGGCCATAATCACTCATCCGGACTTTCATTCTCGACCTTCTGCTACTTTTGACACTGCTGTGTATTGTTATAAGTCTGAATGTTATCGCTTTTTGAAAGTTCGTCTAAAATAATGACTCAATTAAAAAAAAATATTTTAACGTTTTATTTTGTTAAAAAAACAGATTGTTTAAATAATATATCGTAGAATGCATATCGCCTTGTTATGAAAAGCATTTTTAACGACATGTGATAACGAGGTCTGACAAACAAATTATTCTGTTTCTGTCAGAATTTTAAATGTTTTCTCTAAAAGAACTTTCCTAATGACTTGCATCAACAAACGTAATTTTTAAAGTTTCATACAGCGGTGCATTCAATGTATGCATTACTAAACAGGAAAACATTACTTTTGGAAGTTCGTCTAAAACAATGACGCAATTAAAAAAATAGTAGTATTTTTAAATAGAGTATTTTTAAATTTTATTTAAAAAAAATAAGTTGTTTAAATAATAATGTCATACAAAACATATCGCATTGTTATGAAAAGCATTTCTTAATTAGATGTGATTTAAAAGATTAGATGTGATCTAAAAGAAACATTATTTTGTTTCTTTTAGAAGTTTAAATGTTTTCTCTAAAAGAACTTGCCTAATGACTTGCATCAACAAACAATTTTTTATCTTCCAAACAGCATTGTATTCAATGTAAGCATTACTAAACAAGTTGTAAACTACATTGTACAACATTGTAAACAAGTACTTTTTAATTTAATATTAGTCATCCTCAGTATAACCTAATATCCTAACAGACAAACCACTTATGTTGATAAACTTAGTGAAATCATTTCTAAGGCTTTCAGGCTTGATAACTTCTTTTATGAATAAAACGACACGCAGAAAAATTATTTGTACAACAAACTATTAACCTACATCCTACAGCGTTATACAACTTGTAAAGTGTCTGTCGGTTTATACAGAACATTTTATTTCTTGCTACGAATAGTTATACCTTATAGTCATAATCTATCGAATAGTTATATGAGGGGACAAAACTGTGGACCTTCAACTTCGAGGTAATCTTAAAATTGTTTCCGCACCTGTTTGAAGACGACAAATGTTGTTCGTCGGTGAAAGTTTCCGAGAAACTCTTTTAGGAAAAAATGTCAGACGCTGTTTTATATATGTACTGAAAGTTTTATGATTTATTTTCTGTTTAAATGATATTTATTGGAACAGAAAGGTCAGAAAAATGTCGTGCAAAAATTCTTTGGATAAGGTGATGAAGTTTAGCAAATAAAGGAATATTTGATTTAAACAATATAAAATAAGATGAACTAATGCAATTTTCATTAAAAAATGTATTGAAAAACCGAAATGTGTTCCAAAAAAATCCATCAATTATTGTTCAAATTAATTAAATCAGAAACAATTATAAAATAATTCATCTCGTAGCCAGCCATCTCACTATTTATAAACAGTCATTACACAATGGATCTTCTATCATTAACTATCCTGTGTCCATTATCCACTTATAACCTCGTATTACATCCCCAGCCAAAAAAACCATTAATAATAAAACATCTCGAGAACATAACACCCAAACTCAGTGTCCCTCCGAAACTATTTCCAGATCGGACCCAGGGCCATAATCACTCATCTGGATTTTCGTTCTCGACCTTATGCCACTTTTAACAATACTGTGTATTGTTATAAGTTAGAATGTTATCGCTTTTTGGAGGTTCGTCTGAAGTAATGACGCAATTATAAATTGAGTCTGTTTACGTTTTATTTATTATAAAAACAGATTGTTTAAAAAATAACACCGTCGAAAACGTATCGTCTTGTTATAAAAGGCATTTTAATCAGATATGATACAAATTATTTTCTTTTGTTTCAGAAGTTTAATTGTTTTCTCTATAAGAACTTTCTAAATGACTTGGATTAACAAACATACTTTTTTCTTCTTAATAGCCATGCATTTAATCTAAGCATTACTGTATAATATTACCACTTCTTTTGAGTAACCAAGTGCTTTTTAGTGTAATATCATCCTTAATATAACCTAATACCCTAGCCGACAAATCACTTACGTTGACAATCTTAGTGGAATCATCTCTCAGTCTTTCAGGCTCGACAACTTCCTTTATGAATAAAACGACACAAAAAAAAATCCTTATTTGTACAACAAACTATTAAGCTACATCCTAAAAGTACTACAGAAATTATAAAATGCCTGTCTATTCATAGAGAACATTTTATTTCTTGATACGAATAGTTATATACGAGGGTCGTTCAATAAGTCCTTAGAAAATCCAAGAGATGGCGTTTATAGCATCGGAAATGGTTTATATTTAGTAAGCATCATTATTCACCAGATAGCTCTCAAAGTCTCAGTTCTATTCATCACATGGTTTCATTTTTATTGTCGATTGAAGCAAGAAACTTTTGTTTATTTAGAAAAATGGAAAAAAGTGAGTTTCGAGTGGTGATTAAACACTTATATTTAAAAGGCTTAATAACGAACGAGATCAAAGCTGAGTTGGCTAAAGTTCATGGCACATCTGCTCATGTCTTTGCAACTGTTTATAGTTTGGTAAATGAGTTTAAACGTGGCCGTACATTCACAAAATATGAACATCGTTCGGGACGTCCAGTGGAAGTGACTACTCCCGAAATGATTGACAAAATCTACGACATGGTTTTAAGTGATCGACGAATCAAAGGGCGAGAAATAGTTGAGGCCACAGGCTTATCGCAATGTACAGTATTTTCAATTTTGCACGAAAAATTGGGTGTGAAAAAAATTTCGGCAAGATGGGTGCCGCGTTTGCGATCAGTGGAGAATAAACGCAATCGTGTGGTCGACTCTGAGGCGATTTGAGGCGTCGAGGCATAACTGTGGATGAAACATGGATACACTACTATACTTCAGAGACAAAGGAGCCATCAAAACAGTGGGTTTTTGCGAAGCGAAGACGGTGAAATCGGCCGGCAAGGTTATGGCCACAGTTTTTTGGGATGCACGCGAAATTATCTACACCAATTACTTGGAAAATGGAAAAGCAATAACTAGAGAGTATTATGCGTAATTATTGCACCGGTTGAGCGAAAAAATAAAAAAAAAATCATGCTCATTTGAAAAAGAAGCTCCTCTTGCATCAAGACAACGCACGGGTGCATACCTGTACTGTTTCAATGCCCAAAATCATGCAATTAAAGTTCAATTATTACAACATCTGCCGTATTAGCCGGATTTGGCCCCCAGTAACTTTTTTAATTTCGGAACTTAAAAAAATGACTCACCGGACAACGGTTCACATCGAACGAGGAGGTCATCGCTCAAACAGATGCCTATTCTTACTTACCAAAAATCTTACTTTTTAGACGGCTTAAAAAAGTTGGAGAAACGCTTGGAAAAGCGTATAGAGCTAAAAGAAGAGTATGTTGAAAAATAAAAAAAATCTACTTAAAATAATTTGATTTTCTATCTTTTTCTAAGGACTTATTGAACAACCTTCGTATTATAGTAATAATATAGCGAGCAGTTATATTAAAGGATAAAACTCTGGACCTTCAACTTCGAGATAATCTCGCAGCCAGCTCACAATGTATAAACAACCATTACACAATCGATATTGTATCATTAACTATCCTGTGTCCATTATCCACTTACAACATCGTATCACATCCCCAACAAAAAAAAAGCCATTAATAATAAAAGACATCTCGAAAACATAAAGCCCAAACTCAGTATCCCTCCGGGTATATTTTCAGATCGGACCCAGGGCCATAATCACTCATCCGGACTTTCGTTCTCGACCTTCTGCCACTACTGACACTGCTGTGTATTGTTATAAGTCTGAATGTTATCGCTTTTTGGAAGTTCGTCTAAAATAATGACACAATTAAAAAAATAGAGTATTTTTACGTTTTATTTGTTAAAAATAAACAGATTGTTTAAATAATAATGAAATAAAAAGATATCGCCTTGTTATGCAAAGTATTTTTTAATGAGATGAATAAAAATTATTTTGTTTATTTCAGAAGTTTAATTTTTTTTCTAAAAGAACTTGCCTAATGACCAGCATCAACAAACATAATTTTTTAGCTAATGTAAGCATTACTAAAGAAGATTACCACTTTTTCTGAGTAAGCAAGTACTTTTAAGTGTAATATTAGTCTAAGTAATGTCTGAATGATTGTGGCGTGTTCATATATTTTTTTCATTATTTGGGTTTTTCACCACGATTTAAAACTCAAAAAATTTCAAAAATATCTGTTCTTATGTAAATAAAGAATCACTGGGTAAAAACAAAAAACCAAACGGAGACAAATGTCTCAATTATTCTTTTTTGTAATAAATTTGCCTAACGAACAAAATTTTAAAAATATAAAAATGTTCTAAAAAATATACAAACTTTTAATGTTGACGTTTCGGGAAGTATTCTCCTCCCGTTTTCAAAATGAATCAAAAAATAAAGTATATTAATTTCTATAAATTATGAAAAGATAAAAAGTAAATATATTTTTTGTGTATGTCAATGATACTTACATTGACAATTATATATTATATTATTATTAAAATATATTTGATATATTTTGAATTGTAAAGTGTCTGTTTATTCCTATATAACATTTATAGTTATTTTACATATTATTTTATATATTATATTTATAGTTATGATATTACATATATATATATATATATATATATATATATATATATATATATATATATATATATATATATATATATATATATATATATATATATATACATATATATATATATATATATATATATATATATATATATATATATATATATATATATATATATATATATATATATATATAATATCTGTTTAAATGATATTTATTGGAACAGAGAGGTTAGCAGAATATCGTACGAAATTATTTGGATAAGATGATGAGGTTTAGTAAATGAAGGAATTTTCGATGGAAACAATATAAAATAAGATGAACTAATGGAGTTTTCTTTAAGAAATGTATTGAAAAATGCAAACTGTGTTGGAAAAAATTCGTCAATTACTGTTAAAATTAATTTAACCAGAAACAATTATAAAATAATCCGCCCCATAGCTAGCCAACTCACAACCATTATACAATCGATCTTGTATCATTAACTATTATGTGTCTATTATCCACTTACAACATCGTATTATATCCCCAACAAAAAAAAGCCATTAATAATAAAAGACATCTCGAAGACATAAAACCCAAACTCACTGTCCCTACGGATTTGTTTCCAGATCGGACCCAGGGCCATAATCACTCATCCGGTCTTTCATTCTCGACCTTCTACCACTTTTGACACTGTTGTGTACTGTTATAAGTCTGAATGTTATCGCTTTAAGTTCGTCTAAAATAATGACTCAATTAAAGAAAATAAGTAGTGTTATGTGTTATTTGTTAAAAAACAGATTGTTTAAATAATAATGCCATAGAATACATATCGCCTACGAAATAAAGAATACGAAAAGCATTTTTAACGAGATGTAATACAAATTATTCTGTTTCTTTCAGAATTTTAAATCTTTTTTCTAAAAGAACTTTCTTTATGACTTACATCAACAAACATATTTTTTTAACTTCCATAAAGCCGTGCATTCAAAGTATGCATTACTAAACAATATTACAACTTTTTCTGAGTAACCAAGTATTTTGTAGTATAATATATAATTCTCAATATAACCTCATACTTTAATAGACAAACGAATTATGTTGATAAAATTAGTGGAATCATTTCTAAGGCCTTCAGGCTTGACAACTTTCTTTATAAATAAAAGTAGACGCAGAAAAGTCCTTTGTACAACAAACTATTAACCTACATATCAAAAACGTTATAGAAATTATAGAGTCTCTGTATGTGCATACATAATAGTTTATTTCTTACTACAAATCAACTGTGAACCTTCAACTTAAATATAATGCCATATAATAAATAACAATGTCATAGAAAACATATTATCTTGTTATAAAAAAACATTTTTTTTTAATGAGAAGTGATACAAATGATTTTGTTTCTTCTAGCAGTTTAAATGTTTCCTCTAAAAAAACTTTCCTAATTACTTGCATCAACAAACATAATTGTTTCTTCCAAGCCTTGCATTTAATGTAAGCATTACTCTACAAGATTACCACTTCTTTTTTCTAACCAAATGCTTTTTAGTGTAATATCATCCTCAATATAACCTAATATCCTAATAGACTTAGTGGAATCATCTCTAAGGCTTTCAGGCTTGACAACTTCCTTTATGAATAAAACGACACAAAGACAATTCATTCTTTATACAACAAACTATTAAGCTACATCCTAAAAGCATTACAGAAATTATAAAGTGTTCTTTTTCTTCATCTTATTTCTTGCTACGAATAGTTATATCTTATAGTAATAATCTATCGAGTAATTATATTAAAGGATAAAACTGTGGAACTTCAATTTCGAAGTAATTTTAAAGTTGTTTCTACACCTGTTTGAAAGACGACAAATATTGTTCATCGGTGAAAGTTACCGAGAAACTCTCTTAGAAAGAAATATCTGACGCGTTTTGATATATGTGCTGAAAGTTTTGGGATTTATTCTCTGTTTAAATGATATTGATTGGAATAGAAAGGTAAGAAGAATATCGTGCGAAAATTTCTTGAGTAAGGTGAAGTTTAGTAAACACAAGAATTTTGTATCTAAACAATATAAAATAAGATGAACTAATGCAATTTTTTTTAATGTATTGGAATAGGCAAAAAATCCGTCATTTATTGTTAAAATTAATTAAACCAGAAACAATTATGAAATAATCAGCCTTATAGCCAGCCACCTCTCAACCATTACACAATCGATATTGTATCATTAACTATTGTGTGTCAATTATCCACTTGCAATATCGCATCACATCCTCAATAAAAAAAGCCATTAATAATAAAAGACACCTCGAAAACATAAAGCCCAAACTCAGTGTCCCTCTGGATATATTTCCTGATCGGACCTGCGGCCATAATCACTCATCCGGACTTTTGTCCTCGACCTTTTTTCACTTTTGACACTGCTGTGTATTGTTATAACTGGGAATGTTGCTTTTCGGAAGTTCCTCTAAGATAACATCGCAATGGGCTATTTTTATATTTTATTGGATAAAAACAAATTGTTTAAATAATAATGTAACACAAAATACATTCGTTAGTTTAAAAAAAGCTTTTTTTTAATGAGATAAGTTGCAATTTTTTTTCCAGTTTATATTTTTTTCTCTAAATAAATTTCCTAATGACTTGCATCAACAAACATAATTTTTTATCTTCCAATGAAGACAATGAAGACAATGTAAACATTACTAAACAAGATTACAACTTTTTCTGAGTAACCAAGTACTTTTTCAGTATACTATCATCCTATATTTAACCTAATACCTTTATAGACAAACTAGTTATTTTGATAAACTTAGTGGAATCATTTCTAAGGGTTTCAGCCTTGATAACTTCCTTTATGAATAGAACGACACACAGAAAATTCCTTCTTTGTACAACAAACTATTAAACTACATCCTAAAAGCATTACAGAAGTTATAAAGTGTATGGTTAGTCATAGAGAGCATTTTATTTCTTGCTACGAATTGGTTTATCTTAGAGTAATAATCAATTACGCAGTTAGTAAAGGACAAAACTGTGGACCTTCAATTTCGAAGTAATCTTAAAATTGTTGCCGCTCCGGTTTGAAGACGAGAAATTTTGTTCCCGGTGAAGGTTGCCGAGAAACTCTCTTTAGAAGAAATATCCGACACAATTATAGATGCTGGAAATTTTGTGGTGCATTAGCTGCTTGAATGATATTTATTGGAACGGAAAGGTGAGAGAAAATATCATGCGAAAATTGTTTAAATGAAATGTTCGAAATTTTCGATTCAAATAATATAAAATATGAATTGTATAAATAAAACCAAGTTGTTTAATTTCCACTTACATTTTTTCTCTAAAACATAACGCGTTTCGCTACACTGAAACTTCTTCAGATGGTTGACAAAGAATGAAATTATATTGTGACAAATAGTAGGTACTTAATAATCAAGTAATTATACATGTTATATTCTGGAAATTTCCAAAACCCTTACTCAGACTGTTTTTTTTTGACATATTTAACAGCAGAGAATAGTTGAAGTCTGTTTGGTCGTTCAAAAAGACATCTGTGTATTTGTGACGGTTTATTTCCATACATTCTAGTAAATTCAGTTTGTAACCCTTATTTTTTATGTGAAAGATTTTTAAATCATTATTAAATGTATATTTTTCTTAAAAAGATGTTCAGCGTTTATTGAGTCCATTTTATTATTTAGATAGCTGCACTTATGTTCTGCGATTCTTTAGTTTAATTGCTTTACCTGTTTATCCTATATAAAATTTATTGCCCGAATCACAATTTATCTGTTAGGCCTGATTTATTGTCTTTTCCCGTTTTTTGTTTATAATTTTTTAACAATTTTTCCTAAAGAATTGTTGGTTTTAAAGGCTACATTTATTTTAATGATGTTGAGATAATTTTTAAAGAAAATCATATATATGGTATTGCAATTTTTTTAAGAAATGTATTGGAAAAGGCGAAATGTGTGAAAAAATATTCACCAATTGCACTGGTCTACAAAATTCAAACTTTTTTTGTCAAACGAAAACGTCCCCCTAACAAGAATAGATTAATATGATAAAATAATACGTCAGGTTTCTTTGTGACACTCAAATATATATTTTTATAAAAAATATACGAAAATACACTTACACTATATTCATAATTCGCGAGTACTTAGCTTCCGGTAGGTCCCTTTTCAATCCCCAGCAGTAATCGGCTAACATCCCACGACTCCATTTCCCTTGACATCGCATGTCTATAAGGGAAATATCCTGGTGAAATCTCTCGCCGTGTTCATCACTCCCACAGCTCAAGTTTTCAGGAAAAAAATCCAAATTTGAGTCCAGATCTGTATATTCAAGGACCTATTGCACCTCAAAGCTTTGTATGAGATCAACAGTTGATTAATTCAATTTCTGTAATTTTTTGCCCTGTGGTTACCCAAAAAGTTTTTTTTACGCCATTAACAAAACATTTCCAGACGGGTTATTCAAGATCATTCAGTTTTTGTTGAAAGCTGTTATTCTTCATTAGTTGCCTTATTTTGCTACGTTGCTACGTTGCTAATTTTGAAGAATTTCTCATTCAGATGTAAAAATCCACTACCATTTTTGCCCATCGATTTTACAAAATTCTTAATGAGGCCGTTTTATATGCAAGGATACTAATTTTTTGTAGATGGCAGGTCTGAGTACTTTATGGTGTGTTTTGACTTAGTTGTGACACCCTTTATAGCAGTCAAACAAAAATTGTCCGAGCAATATCGGCTCCAAGGCGACAATAGTTGATGGTTTATGGACAGACACCAAAGATTTAACATAACCCCAAAGAAAATAATCTAAAGGCCATAAATCACATGGCATTAACAGGTCCGTTCCTCGAAATAATTTTCTCACTTAATTATTCCTTCAATAAATCGATTGTTGCGTTGGCTGCGACACATCTCCAGATTAAATTTTCCACATAGTCGAATAATAAAGCCCAACTTTCTGCGACCGGTAACGAATTGATAAATTTGGATCTTCATCAACACTGCCAGCAACATTTTCGACAACACAGTGTTTCCTTCTCTTCGAAAGGCACAGTTTTTTTGTCTTGTTTTTGTGTTAATATCGAGCAGCGTGAAGTGCATTCGGAATTTGTCGATAATTCGGAGAATACATAAAAATCACAAAGTGCTCTATAAATTTGGCGCCCAGGGCACTGATTTTGATAATAAATTTCGACAATTCGCAAGCTCTGATGTTAAACGTTCCAGGATGATTTATATAAAAAAAATAAGTTTTCGGGTAACAGGCGCATCAGCAAAAGAGAAGGCCATTTAGCGACTGAGCCTACAGCTTAACGTGCGTTCCGAACCATGGTCATCGGGTCCGAAAATCCCCGGTCAATACTTCCTCGAGTTATCACCCCTTGAATTTGTGCTTAACCATAAGTATCTCGAGATACTTTTGATTAAGCACCTACCAAGTGACCAACGTAGAAAACCTCTCATAAGGCATCCGGTCTATACAGCTTATAACATAAAGAAGGTTATTAACCATCAAAACCACCAACAGGAGCCAAATAAATACGAAAATAGGCCCATAACAGTTCTGTCCCATATCAAAGGTGCGAAGACATAATATATGCGAAGAAATAATATATCAACCACATATA
Organism: Cosmopolites sordidus; assembly: GCA_031761425.1. NCBI lineage: Eukaryota > Metazoa > Arthropoda > Insecta > Coleoptera > Curculionidae > Cosmopolites > Cosmopolites sordidus. The sequence goes on along the minus strand of JARFXV010000253.1, from coordinate 58,891 downwards.
AGCTACATTAAGCAATAAAATCAGCCATCATCCTAAAGATCAAATTATTCTAGAAAATCCGGCCGTATACAGCATATCATGCGAGACTTGCAACATGGCATACGTGGGACAAACCAACAGAAGAGTAGAATCAGCCCGGCTCAAATAAAATAAATTGGCAGCTAGACATAAACAAATCACATCGGTCCTGTTCCAACATCATCCACAAACAGGCCACAAGATTAATTTTGACAGTTACCGCCGAATAGCAAATATCCCCAATTACAAGACAAGAACCATTCGAGAAACAATAGAAATAGAAAAAATTGAATGCCTAAACAGAAGAGACAATATCCCCAATTTACCAGACACGTGGAAACCAGTAATCAACTGACAGACCGAAGCTCACCGACCGCAATCGGGAAAACAACTGAATACCACTAAGACACCCCAAACAACATCCGAGGGGGGGGGGGGGGGTCAACACCAGAACCAATACGAAGCCTGCACCACCACAATCTGCAACCCTCAGATTTCAGTGTAACGTCGACGAAACATCTGCACGTTCTCAACAAGCTAATAGTCTAATGTATTCTTAGTTCTGATACATTCGCACTATTAAAAAAAAGTACCAAGACAAAATGTATATTCTGGTATTGGTATGGAATGGTATATATGAAACTCTCTTTTCAAAAGGCAAATCTGACCTCGCCCTTCCCCCTAACCTACTTTTTATTATCATTGATGTCACTTCTAAGATTTTTCTGGCTTCGGGCTCATTACGTTTTATATCTAATTGGAAATCCAGTTTCCCTGAAAACGCACAATCGTACTTTACAGACTGCGCCATATCAATATATCTTATTATTGTCCACCACATATTTTTACTATTATATTATTGACACGTTCTGTAGCATAATAATACAGAGTCCTTCATCTTAATTAGTTCACACTATTGACAACTTCTCGTGCAAAAACAATAAGTTAAGTGATCTGTTGGTTGTGTCCAAATTATTGCCACGGCAAAGGGCATATGTCTAGATCCCTTAGCCTAAACCAGCAGAAGTTTCACGCATGTCACAAAGCAGATATGTGGGACACAGGATTTATCTTGATGGCGCACAGGTAAACCAAAGTAACCCAAATAATATTTGGTTACTAATGGTGTAAAATGTCGACGTTGAGAGGCAAAAGTTAATTTTCCACACACATAACAAAAACTTTCCGGGTACATTGTAACAGTTGTGTGTGTGCACATTTACAGCAATGGCATATTTACCGCCTTAATAAATATCAATAAAATTAAATTTGTTAACTATGATACCTATATAACTTCAGAAATGACATTATTAAAACATAAACGCGTATATGGGATGAAATTGAATATGTAACTGTCACAAAAAACTGAGGGCGACTGGAAAAAAAAACATGGTTTTTGTAATGATAGTTGATAAGCACAATCAAATATCATTACAAAATTCCTGACAAAAATCTCGATTATCAGTATTATTGTCCAAATTAATTAAACCAGAAACGATTATGACATCATCCAGCTCATCATTTATAAACAACCATTACTCCTAATCTATCCTGTATCATTAACTATACTGTATCCATTATCCACTTACATCATATCACATCCTCTAAAAAAAAAACAATTAATAATAAAACACATCTCGAAACCAAACCCAAACTCAGTGTCCCTCCGGATATATTTCCTGATTGGACCCAGGGCCATAATCACTCATTCGAACCTTCGTCCTCCACCTTCTTCCACTTTTGACACTACTGGATATTGTTATAAGTCTGAATATTTTCAGAAGTTCCTCTAATAATGTCGCAATAAAAAAAATGGTGTATTTTGATATTTTATTTGATAAAAAATTTATTAATTCTTCTATTGGAACCTTTTGTATGAACACTAAACTTGAAGAGATTTACCACTAAACACCAAATCACTTTTTGTGAACTGCTCAACGCACGTTTCGTTACCATGTTAACATCATCAGGAGATAATTTAATCTAATTCTAAAACTAAACTATGTTCTATTTATATGAAAAACCCTACCTAACTAAGCGTGTAAAAATCATGAACCGTGAAGTTTACTAAGCCTTACATTAATAGTTCAAAAAGTTGACTGAACGGGATAGGTCCTTTATCTCGGTTCATTATTTTCTTACATTTTTCTATTTGAATGCTTTCATATGCATCCAAAGCCCTATTATTATTAACACTTTTAATTAGTCTTAAATTACTAATATCTATACTGTGGTCGTGTTCGATTGCAAGTTGGGCAACACAAGATTTTTCATTTCTCCCATATATAATGTGGGCAATATATTCTTTATATCTTGTCAATATCGATCTTTTTATTTGCCCAATATACCTTCGATCACAGTCTTGACAACTAAATTCGTAAATCCCCAACCTTTTATGTTGCTCTACTTTATCCCTTGGATTACCCATAACTTCTCTTAATTTTTATATGGTTTGTACACAACCTTAATGTCCACTTTTTTCAAAATTTTGTCTAGCCCTCTTGTTAATTAGGCATCAAATGGTATTACCATGAATTTTTTTGTATTCTGATCCTTTTGATAAGTCGAAGATTCTTTCAACAATTTTGTTTCTTATGTTTTCTAATCTGCTAATCAAACATTTGTACAGTAAAAGGAGTATGCTTGAAATTCAGGCGTACAATCTTTACAAGAAATTAACTTTTAAATTAACCAATTTAGAAGATGAATGTTGGTGCAATTTTCAAAGAAATATGTTCACAGCAGTAAATAGTAAATTTATTAAAAAAATGTCATTTAAAAAAAAATTAAAAAACTTAAAATTGAGTAGTCGAAAAACATATTCCAGAAAAGAGCATCAACATAGCGGAAAATCTTTCAACTCACGATCGACAATTTTGCTTTCCCGGCATCCAGCAGTGCTTTGGAGGATATGGTAGCCTGTATTGAAACTGGCATTAAACACTTATCGGAGTCTTCCAAAGCTTTCGTCAGAGAGTCATGTGAAAGCAAAATGCGAGAGAAAGGTTGCTTTTATTTAAAAGCTAATAAGGGGAATAAGGTTGTAGTAATGAACAAACCTGATTACTTTGAACGCGTTAAAAAATTTATTCAAGATGGTCCTTATCAACTTAATAACAGGTTTTATGAACAACAAGAAGGAACGGCAATGGGCAATCCTCTGTCACCGTTCTTAGCAAACTTATTTATGAGTAAATTTGAAACCGAGGCAAAAGATGAATTCAGTTACATTCCGAAGCTATGGTTAAGATATGTGGATGAAGTTTTTGCCATTTTCGATTCGAAAAATGAAAATTTAGATGATTTTATTTAGAACTTAAATAGTAAATCCCAGAATATAATATTCACGCATTAACTCGAAACCAACGATAGTTTACCATTTCTGGATGTTTTGTCAGTAGAAACAATAAAAATAGGTTAGATTTTGATATTTTCAGAAAAAAACACCACCACTTATATATTCCTAACGATTCAAATCATAGCTTCCAAAATAAGATGGCTAGTTTAAATTTGATGGTAAATAGATTAATTAATTTTCCTTTAAATAAAGATAATTATAACAAAGAATTAAAATTAATTAGGAAGGTATCTGAAGTGAATGGTTATAATAAGAACATTGTAGATAAATTAATTAGAAAACATAAGTTCAGAAAATTATTGAAAGAGTCTTCGACTTTTCAAAAGGATCAGAACACAAAGAAATTCATGGTAATACCATTTGATGCCCAAGTAACTGGAGGGCTAGACAATATTTTGAAAAAAGTGGACATTAAAGTTGTGTACAAACCATATAATAAATTAAGAGAAGTTCTGGGTAATCCAAAGAATAAAGTAGAGCAACATGAAAAGTCAGGGATTTACGAAATTAGTTGTCAAGACTGTGATCGAAGGTATATTGGGTAAACAAAAAGATCCATATTGATAATATAAAGAACATATTGCCCACATTAGATATGGGACAAATGAAAAATCTTGTGTTACCCAACATGCAATCGAACACGACCACAGTATAGATATTAGTAATTTAAGACTAATTAAAAGTGTTAATAATAGTAGGGCTTTGGATGCATTTGAATAGAAAAATGTAATAAAATCATGAACCGAGATAAAGGACCTATCCCGTTCAGTCAACTTTTTCAATTATTAATGTAAGGCTTAGTAAACTTCACGGTTCATGATTTTTACACGCTTAGTTAGGTAGGGTTTTTCATATAAATAGAACGTAGTTTTATTTTTAAAATTAGAGTAAATCATCTCCTGATGGTGCTAACATGGTTAGCGAAACGTGCGTCGAGCAGTTCACAAAATGTGATTTGGTGTTTAGTGCTAAATCTCTTCAAGTTTAAAAAGTAAATTATCAAATCTTATTAAATTTTATTTGATAATATTTTTTCTCTAAAAGAACTTTTTTAGTGTAAAATTAATCTCAATATAACCTAATACCTTAAGAGACAAACTAATTATGTTGATAAACTTAGTTAAATCACCTCTAATGCTTTCAAGATGCAAAGAACATTCTTTCTTTGTACAATGAACTATTAAGCTAAATCCTAAAAGCATTATAGAAATTGTAAAGTGTCTGTGTATTCATAGAGAACATTTTATTTCTTACTACGAATAGATATATCTTATACTAATAATCTATCGAGTAATTGTATTAAAGGACAAAACTGTGTACCTAAAGGACTCTGAAGTACTCTTAAAGTTGTTTCTGCACTTGTTTGAAGACGCGAAATTTTGTTCCCGAAGTGGCTGAGAAACTCTCTAAGGAAGAAATATCCGATTCTGTTTGATATATGCGCTGAAAGTTTTGGGATTTATTATCTGTTTAAATGATATTTATTGGAACAGAAAGGTGAGAAGAATGTCGTGCGAAAATTCGTTGGATAAGATGATAAAGTTTAGTAAACACAGGAATTTACGATCTAGGGATAACTAAGATGAACTAATATAATATTTTTTAAGGAATGTATTAGAAAAAGCGATAATATCGACCAATTATTGTTTAACTTAATGCAGAAACTATTATAAAATAATCCAGCTCTTTATTTATAAACAACCGCTACTTCTAATCGATCTTGTATCATTGTCTATCTTATATCCAGTATTCATTTACAACATCAAATCACATACACAACAAAAACAAGCCGTGAATGATAAAATATATACCGAAATATAAAGTCCAAACTTAAGATCCCTCCGGATATATTTCCTGATCGGATCAAGGACCATAACACAGATCGACATGATTTTTGTAATATTGATGAGAATGCTCTTTTGCATTTCATTTAGATAGTTATTAAAACACCTTTTCACAGAAATGGCCTAGCACTACCCATTTTCAAGTACCTGCTTCTTCTTTATATCATGAGAGTGATTGAAATTATTTGTACCTGAGTTTGGATTGGATAATGTAGGAATTACCACAAGACCGTAGAGGGGGTATTTCCACAATATTCTACGAATCTTTACGGGGAATATTATTGTTTTTTACAGTTTAATTTGTTTCTGTCTCATTTACAGTACAGTCAAGAGTTTAAGTCGATTTTACATAAAATGGCAAGTTCTATTCATCGATTTTACAAACATCCAGCGTATAAGTTTTGTTATATATGCGGACGATTTATTTTAAAGTCACAGCCTAGATCTATACCCGAGGAAGTCAAAAAAGCCTCTCTTTTATATTTTAAGTGCCAAATTAGAGATCAAGATAAAAGAGGAAATTTTACATATTCTCCTAAGTGAACGTTCTAAACAGCATGGAGTAACTGAGATCGTATATTCTTTTTCAAACAGCCAGTAAAATCCTTTAAAGCGGCCAGCGAACTCGCCATAATTGAAGGAACAGGAAAAAAATCACACGGTGCCACATGATGATTGTGGAGAGGCATTTGTTTGATTTTTAGCGAATATTTATTGCGGTGTGAGATGGTTATCTTTAATATTTGATCGATAATTATTCAGTACAAAATCCTTGATTTTAGTAATGTTTTCTACATTAGTTGACTTGAAAGGCCTTCCTTAACGAAATTTAACTTCAACTACTCCTCTACCATGACTAAAGTTTTTATATAGGTATTGATTTTTTTTTGACGTGAACGTAAAACTTTTTTTATCATTTTTAATGCATCAGCACAAAAAAAATCGTTTTTTTAAACAAAATCCTTGTGAAAAATGGTTGCTCAATAAATGTATCCATAATTTTTTTTAAACAATTACAAATGACGTTATAACATATTATATATATATATATATATATATATATATATATATATATATATATATATATATATATATATATATATATATATATATATATATATATATATATATATATATATATATATATATATATATATATATATATATATATATATATATATATATGTATATATACATATATATATATATATATATATATATATATATATATATATATATATATATATATATATATATATATATATATATATATACAGTGTCAGAACTCTTTGGACTGCGTCCAATGACATGTTCTGCGTTCGGCGTGTTCTGACACTGCATGTATACGCCATATTCGTCGGGAAGTCAGCGAAGAGTAGTCAAGTAATCAATAAAATGTTCATTTAGGCGGAGACGCAGGTTGTCGTGTGGTCCACATGAGATTGTGGAATCCAGCAGTTGGGTGTCTGATGACACTCAGCACTGTTGTCTCATTCGACGCAGTCCAAAGAGTTCTGACACTGCATTTATATGCCATCCGACGGGAAGTCGGCGAAGAGTATGGGTTATTGACTGTGGATGGAATCTTCCCATTTTTTGACGAGAGAGCATAAGTCGGTGCCCTGAAAAGTCTAATCAAGAGTCATCAAGAGACGAAACATGTGCCCTCTAGTGGAAGGGATGGGTGGGGCCCGAAAGGATGGGTGGGGAACTTGCGAAATATTTTGAACAAATAGTAAACTGTCCTGAGCCCTTAAACAAATTAGCAACACTAAAACCTAAACAAACAAACCCAGATTCATTACCACCGAATGAATATGAAATAATTAGGCAAATCAAGCGGCTTAAAAATGACAATGCTTCTGGTGAAGATGGAATTACTGCTGAACTTTGGAAATCCGCTGGTCCAGGTACAATCAAAGAAATAACCAAAATTCTACAAGAAGTTTGGCGAACCGAATGGATTCCGGAAGATTGGAAAGATGCTCTAATCCATCCACTACATAAGAAAGGAGATAGAACGGATGTAAAGAACTATAGAGGGATATCTCTTCTCCCAGTTTGTTACAAGATTCTATCTCAATGTCTACTAGACGGAGCACAGGGACAGTTAGAACCTAACATTGGTGAATATCAAGCAGGTTTTCGACCGGGCAGATTCCGAATCTTGAAAGAACAAGGACTAGATCTGAAAACGCTGGCAACTATTACAGCAACGTTAACTAACACAAGGTCAAAAGTTAAATTCATGGGTGAGATCTCGGAGCCCTTCGAAATTAAAACTGGAGTGAGACAAGGGGATGGACTCTCGCCACTCTTATTTAACTGTATTCTAGAAAAAGTAATACAGGAGTGGCGTGAAAAAAAGTCGGCCCTGAATATTGACTAGCCCATTAAACTGGGGAGAACCAACATCAAAATTGATTGTCTGGCATTTGCTGATGATCTAGCAATTTTAGCTCAAGATGTATTAACGGCACAGAAACAGATTGAAATCCTAAAAGAAACAGCAGAAAATGTAGGACTCCAAATTTCCTTTGAAAAGACACAATACATGACCTGCAACAGACTAAGAACGCCATTTCTAAAAACAAAATATGGTAACATCAGACGAGTCTCTCAATTCAAATATTTGGGTGAAATAATCATGGAAAATGGGTTGGAAAAAGCGCCCAATAAAAGTAGATGTCAAAAAATGGAAACGGCATTGAGACTTACACAAAATATTTACAACAAAAAATGCCTATCTAAAAACACAAAACTGAGACATTACAACACAGTTATTAAGCCAGAATGTCTATATGCTGCAGAAACGCTCATTCTGAATAGAAAGAGGGACATCGAGGACATTGAAAAGAAGGAAAGAAAAATCGTAAGAAAAATCCTAGGCCCCAAACAAATAAATAGCGCAACATACCGACTTCGAGAAAACCAAGAAATCAAACAATACACAGATATACATAGCGATATGAGAAAAAGAAGACTTAAGTTTTACGGACACATAAAACGGATGAATCCGAGTAGGTTAACTAGACAAATAGTCGAATTTTATGAAAATAGGAGTAAAGCTAAAGTAGAAATAATTAAATGGATTGCTGCAATTAAAGAGGACCTAAGATCAACAAATATTACACAAAGTAAAATTCAGGATAGAGGCTGTTTCAGACACAAGGTTAACGTTTGGAAGGTTGGCTAGAGAGAAAAATGTAGGAAGACTGGAACAACTTGATCTGACGAAAGTAAAAAAGCTCATAGCGACAGAATGAAATTAGTATGGGCGCAAAGGAAGGCTAATAACGACAAATGCCTCTAATTGTACTTCGCGTGGTCCACTAGGGCCCATACGTGAATAATAATATATATATATATATATATATATATATATATATATATATATATATATATATATATATATATATATATATATATGTAAATATATAAATATATAAATATATAAATATATAATTATAATATAAATATAAATTTCCTAACCTAACAAGCCTTACAAGCGAAATGATATGAAACTTCTGTTAAATATCAAGGACACTTATCCCAAATTAAAAATAAACAAATCGATATGTAAAGGTCCCGAATTTTTAAAACAAATCGCTTTATTTTCTGATCACAATAGTAAATAAAAAGATATAAATAAATATGTCCTCTCCATCATATAACAAAATAACAAACAATGTTATTAAAGTATTATACAAAATGCAGAAGTTAAGTTTTGTCATAAAGAGTCTTTTTTCAACCATAAATCTTTATATCTTACAAATCCTTATATCTTATACTAATTATTTGTCAAGTATTTCAATTAACAGACAGACCTGGCGACCCTCAAGTCTTTTAGCTTTTAAACTCTCGACGCACACATTCGAAGACGAGAATATTTGTTACCCGGTCAAAGCTTCCGAGAAACTTAAGGGGCAATAATTCAAACCGTCTGATATATGTGGTGAAAGTTTTCAGATTTATTCGCTACTTCTGCGATATTTATTGAAACAGAAATTTGAGAGAGCTATGTCGTGTGGAAACTCCTTTGATATGACGATAAAGTTCAATTCGTACGAAGTTTCGTTCTAAATAAAGCGAGAAAGGTGAAGATTTTTTTTCTTATACGGCGATGGTATAAATTTGTTCAAAAAAATAAGAAGTATTTGTTGTGATATTTGCTAAAACTTCATTTTTTTAGTTAAAAAAAAGAAATACCAGGTGTGACGGTTAATTATTCTTTTTTTTAACAGATGGTGCTGGAAACAAGAGTCGGTTCACACCCTATTCTCTTATGACATTTTGCTTCTACAGCAGTACTTTTCAAAACGCCATTGATGTTTAAACGACATCAAGTTAGTGTCTTATTGTTTTCGTGTGGTAAACATGTCGGGTTTCAAGCCAAATAAAGAGAATTTGCGGCCGGTATTGCTTTTCTTGTACAATCAAAAGGAAAACGCGAGTGAAAGCCGCGGTGACAATGTCCTAACGCAAGACGCCTATGGGTGTTGATTTAGACGATTCAAAAGTGGTGATTCCTACTTTCGAAAACAAAGAACGCCCAGATTAACCGAAAAAAATTGAAGATACAGAATTGCAAGCATTGTTGGAAAACGGCCATATGCAAACTCAACAACAAATGGCAGGTTAAATATTGGTCACCGAATCATCTGTGAACGGCTTCATGCTATGAACAAATCCACAAGAACTAAAAATGGGAAAGGAAAGGCGGGAAAACGACAAACAGATGGAAACGCTAAAAACGGTGTACGAAGTTTTGCTTTCTCGGCATGAATGAAAAACTTTTTTGGATCGGATCGTGACTGGAGACGGATAATGGATATATTTCGAGAACCCAAAACTCAGAAAATCATGGGTTAGCCCAGGACAACCAACAACATCGACCGCAAGACCGAATCATTCTGGAAAGAAGACAATGGAGTAACTTTGGTGGGATCAGAAGTGTGCCGTCTACCATAAGCTTATGAAATCAGGTGAAACAGTTAATACCGTTCGCTACCGTCAACAAATGATCCATTTAAACCATGCATTTGATTGAAAAGCGGTCAGAATCGGCTACAAGACATGAAAAAGTGATTTTTGTAGCTCGACAACGCCCCATCACACACAGCAAATGTGGTTGAAGACACCATTTCTGCCCTTGACTGGGAACTCTTGCTCCACCCGCCGTTCGCTTGTTAGTTTCATCAATATTTTCATCACGCATTTTCTCTGAAATATTTCAACAACTACGGAGATATCGAAAAATAGCTTGATGACTGGAGCAACTCAAAAGCTGTACAGTTTTTCAATGAGGTATCCACAAATTGCCAAAGAGATGAGGAAAATGTGCAGCTAGCGATGGTGCTTACCTTGAATAAACCATTTTTTATCTTTCTCCAAAATTAAACGTGTGTAATTAAATAAATTAACCTGGTTAATTAATTATTTTTATATTCAACCTGTGAGCTGGATAGCCATTCGAGTATCATTTTCCAGACTCTTTTAAAAACTGTACTGTTTGACGAGCTAAAGGTATCTTGCTATAAAGTGGGATTTAACCCAACACCTAACGATGAATTCCAAAATATTGTAGAAGAATAACGGACTGTATTTAAGCTTTCTCTGGTGTTTACTAGAGATGACCTGCTTCTCCAGTAATCATACATCGCCCTCCACCAAAATTAATAGTGTTAACCCTTCTACGTCTAACCCTTCTGCGTCCATTCTGATCACCCCCAAGTTCACGTATATTCTTGAAAATTCACAGAAAATTTGGTTGTTATACTGATCGATTTAAGACAATTAAAACAGATAATTGTATCAATTTAATCTCAACTCTTTTAAATAGTAAACTGCCTTCACTCATGTTCGATAACAAAAAATTATAGTAGTAGACAAAACTTACCCAGGCACTTCCCTTAAGAGGAAATATATAAAACCGTTTGATATATGTATTGAAAGTTTGTTGAATTATTCGGTACTTCTGGGATATTTATTGAACCAGAAAAGTAAGAGAACTATGTCGTGCGAAAACTCCTTTGATTCGATTGTGAAATTCTGTTCGTACAGAGGGTTTCATTCAATATAAAGTGACATAAAGACTTTCCTCTCGTGTATTAAACAAATTTAATATAACCTAAAGAAAAATGGGAAAAAGTTTTTTCGTATGGATTTTTATTATGTGTATAGTCAATTGCAAAGTACTTAATATTTGACAGGTAGGTAGGTCAATTGTTCTACGGGAACTTTTGAATAGAATATTAAACTCAAATCAATTTACCATTAAAGACAAAATCATTTATTTTTAAATTTTGAATGCGTGTTTCAGTAGTAACCATGTTAACATTATCAGGAGATGATTAAATAATCTCTCTTTATATCCATTCATTTTTGCATTTAGTTGATCGAATATTCAAATATACTGTATATATTTTTTTTTCACGGATGGAATAAATGTTTTTTTATGGATGGGCACCCGGAAAAGTTTTTTTTCCGGGCGCCAATCCATTCGTTTAAAGAATTTTCACATTTTTGACGACACTTTACTAAAATCTCATCTAGCATTTTCGTAGATAGCTTAGAAATAAAGTCCGCCGCAGTTTTGTTCGCCCGGGTCCGTAGATCGTATCGTGTAGGGTTCTGATTGGTCGCTTTGTTTTGTTGATTCCGCCTGTCGCAGTTGGTTGGTATTTGGATCTTCTGAGTTGTTTGGTGTTGTTTTGCATCATTTTCCGTGTTTTTGAGAAATGTTTTCCATACTGCTGTTATGTGAAGGGCATTAGTTTATCTATTTCTAGTGCTTCTTTAAGTATGCGTGGTTCTGTAATGGTTTATAGATGTTATTTGTTTGGTGAACTTCGTGAACACCAATCCATCCTTTGTGTGTGTAAGTAAATATAAATATATATGTGTTAAAATCTTATATATACATATATATATAATATATATATATATATATATATATATATATATATATATATATATATATATATATATATATATATATATATATATATATATATTAAAAAGCTAAGGAAGTTCACCCGTGCTCCACGTCGTGCTTTGCCATTCCTTCATCCGCCATTCAAAGCGCCAGCAAGGGTCTTCCGGTTTTCCGACCTTAAGCCTTCATCAGTTGGGCTCAAACTGGACACCTGAAAAGCGGATGAAGGAACGACTAAAGCCATGACCATTTAAATTGGCCATGTCGAATGGAGACTGCAATCACATGCAGCCACGCTATCCTGCGGTAAACGGTCGCAGCAGTCAGACTGTGCGGAACTGTTCGTAACCCGTCTAACCTCCGGGTAAGTACCAGGTATGATCGAAAAATTGTGCACTTTAATCAGCTGCGACCATATATATATATATATATATATATATATATATATATATATATATATATATATATATATATATATATATATATATATATATATATATATATATATATATATTTTTTTTTTTTTTGGTTGCTTAACCGGGAAGGAGCCCCACCTCTTCCCTCAACTGGATGACATATGTTTCATCTCTCGAAGTTCAGACTCATCAGGGCGCCGACATATACCATACCATCAAGAATAGAGAGACCCTATCCACAGCCAGCAACCCATGTTTTCGCCGACTTCCCGTCGGATGGCGTATATATGTAGTATTAGATTTTCTTGGACTGCACCCAATGAGGCAGCAATTGCTGAGTGTCATCACACACCCAACTGTTGGGTTTCACAATCTCACATGGAACACACAACAACCTGCGTCTCCGCCTAAATGAACATTTTAGTTGGTTGCTTGACCGGGAAGGACCCCCCCCCCCTCTTCTTTCAACTGTATGACATATGTTTCGTCTCTCGAGGTTCAGACTTATCAGGGCGCCGACATATACCATCAAGAATAGGGAGACCCTATCCTGGCCAACAACCCATGTTTTCGCCGACTTTCCATCGGATGGCGTATATATGTAGTGTTAGATTTTCTTGGACTGCGTCCAATGAGACTGCAGTAATTGAGTGTCATCATACACACAACCGTTGGGTTCCACAATCTCATGTGGAAGGAGCCCCATCTCTTGCTTCAACTGAATGACTTTTTTATCCATTCCGATTGAGGTATCTCCAAAACATGCATTTTGAACGCATCAACCGCTTCTTCTGGCATCGAAAATTGTTGACCACATAAATCATAATTCTCGGGAACAAAAAAGAATCATTGGGTGCCAAATAAGAACTGTACGGCGGATGACCCATTAATTTGATGCTCTGACCGGTAAAATATTGAGTTGTTTGGACCGATGTGTTGCTCACGTTGTCATGGTGAAGAATGATCCTGCGTGGCTGGGTGTTTTTTCTTATTTCTTTAAAGATTTCTGGCAAACAAGTGGTTGTGTACCATTCAGAATTGACCGTTTTACGTTTCTCTTGTGGCGCTATAGCCATATGCCCAGTTATCCCAGAAACAGGCAAGTATTTGCTTCGAAGTGCTTCTCAACCGTTCGATCAACTGTTGGGTTTGGCTCATTTTAAAAGACCCATTTTAAAAGATTATTTATTTTCTTAATCCATCAAAAGTTAATCCATTTCTCACTATATTAGAGAAAACATGGGCCGCGCTAGACATTGTACTGCTGAAGAAAGGCCCTTAATTTTGCAATTGAGAACAATAATCTTATTAACAAATAAATCTTATGTATTTATTACGAATTCAATGAAAAGGTCATCATGTATATATAATTGCTGAAGTTTTAAAAGAATCATATGTTACTTGTGCTTAAAACATTGACAGCTGAAAAATAATTCACTCTGTAGATGTATACACAATTAATAATAGTCTAGACCCATATTAAAATTGAAAAACAACACCATCAGAGAAAAATAAACACCCGCATTTTGGAGAATCATAAAAAAGGACTCGTTATCAATATAAAATTTACAGGTAGGGTAGAGCGGGGCTAGTTGATCATAGAGGCAAGTTGTGCAATCGAAATATCTCGAAAACTAAGCAACCTATAAATAAAAGTGTAAATTGCGAACAGAATGGGTTATGGGAGAGGGATACATAGCGCGACCGTCATTTGCTGTCCTGTACTCCGATAAAATAAGAGAAACTTTTATGATTTTTTGTAACCTAATTTTTATTTTGTTGCCTCAACTGGGGCTAGTTGAGCAACGTGCGTTCAATGCTTGCTCAACTACCCCCACTAGATGTCCATTGTAGGAAATCAAATTTTCTCTAATAAATTAATAACCATCAATTAATTTGTGCATGTGATCATTCTACACAAAGTTTACTAATTAAAATTACTTATATTGATAATTGTATTAATAATTATTATTACATTTTAGGATGCGTACAAATAAAAGAAAAGCCTCAAAAGGTTTAGCTAGTAGTCAACAATTAAGTGATTCACATGAATGAAAAGACACAATACATGACCTGCAACAGACTAAGAACCAAAACCAAGAAATCAAACAATACACAGATATATATAGCGACATGAGAAAAAGAAGACTTAAATTTTACGGACACATTAGCCTTCAAGGCAACAACAAACGCCTCTAACTGTACTTCGCATGATCCACCAGAACCCATACGTGAAACATAAGAATAAAATAAAGCGTCATTAGCCGAACAGGATATCCCAATTACAGATCTAAATTAGTAGTATCTAATACAATCCATTACAAAATATAATAATAACTACACTAATATCTACAATATTAAATAAAACATACTATAATAAAAATACAACAAAATTCACAGAGAATAGGAAGTAAAGCATTTTAATTACATTGAAAGTAATTGACTATAATCAAAATAAAGTTACACAATAAACGGTATTACCTTTAATAGAAGTAACAAAAACAAATTCAATCATTGTCTCATGAAGTAATGACGCACACACGTCAATATGTGGCACAATTAACTATTATTCATATCACAATCCGCTGAAATACTATTAAAAATGGAGCACAGAGTATAATGGTGATTTAATGGAAACATTGTTCAAAGCCAGATTGAAATAAAATGGCAACGCAAGTCTTAAGTCTACAATCACTATCCCAAAGTTCAACTGTCCGAGCAAGCATGGACTATCAATTTTGTTAGCCACAATTTATATAAAAACCTTAACTTATAAATGTAATATTTATATAGCGATATGAGAAATATTAAATTAACCTATAAATGTAATATTTATATTTAAAAATCATGAAAAATGCTACATGTTTTCATTATTTATTTTCCTCTTTTCATACAGAATGACATAATTTACTAAAATAAATTGTAACATTGTATTTAGTATTTAAATTAAACGAAAAAAAAACACAGCTTTCTGCTCAATTTAATCTTAAAATTATTTCCAAACAAGAAACACTGTTAATCAGTAAAAGTTGCCGAGAAACTTCATCTCAAAAGGAAATATATCAAACTGTCTGATATATTTGCTTGTTTGTTCTTGTGGGGCTTTATTCGCTACTTTTATGTTATTTATTGAAATAGAAAGGTGGGAGCGATGTCGTGTGGAAACTTCTTTGATGCGGCGATGAAGCGGGCAAAGGTAGAGAAATGTTTTCTCTAAATAAAGCGAAACAAAAAGAAAAATATTCATTATGGATTTGCTTTCTAAAGGCGTTCGTAAGAGGAGTCTTTTGATTTTGTGCTTTACTTAATTATTACAAAAGATATCCTTAAAGAGAATATTAAAATAACATCTTTATATTGTTATGAAGGGTTATGAAGGGAATATATATATATATATATATATATATATATATATATATATATATATATATATATATTGGCCAACTGTTTTATTTGACGTGATAGACTAAACAACTTGATTAAGAAAAAATTACAAATAATACTTTCCGGTGTTGCCAGATCTCTTCAGTCGCTACTAAAACAATATATTTTAATGGCAACACCGTAGTTTTTTAACATAATTTGACAAATCTTAAAATTCGAAATATCAAATGTTATGTCACATTTCTTTATTGGAGTAGCCGTACTAGGACAACAAAAATTTTGTTGTTTGAAAGCAACTATCATTATTGCGCTGTGATTGTATTATTTGAAAGCTGTTGTATTTAAATGTGTATAAAAATAATGTTTTAATTCAGTTGCTAAGATAAATCAGTTATTTAATCGAAAAAATGAAGTTGAATTAATGTGTCTTCATGTTGGTGGCTTAGCTCTACGCATTGCAAATTCATTGCAATTCATTGCGAATTCCACACAAGACATCCCGATAAATCTCTTCCAAATCCGGAGGTTTTAAGAAATTACATAGTAAAACTAAAAACAACTGACTGAATGATTGTGGCGTGTTCATATATTTTTTTTCCTTTATTTGAAAATTTTTTCCTTTATTTATTTATATATTTTTTATAAAAACAACTGGTAGTTTGTGCCCAAGAATCTGCAAAAGGTGGAAAAATTATATTACTGAAAAAAATATTCTTTGTAATATGGAAAATCCTCACAAGTCAACGCAGAATATTGCTCAAGAGATAGGTTGTTCTCAGTCAAAGGTGTGGGCCACTTTACAGAAAAACAATAATCATGCATACAAAATGAGCGTACAAGAACTAAAGAATTCAAGATAAAAGATTTGAATTTTGCGACTGGCTTCTGAACAAAAAGTGTCAGCAATCCAGAATTTCGAGAAGCACTTTTTTATAGCGACGAAGCAACTTTTTATTTAAATGGCATGGTCAAGAGACAAAATGACAGATATTGGTCTGACAGTAATCCTTGTTGAGATGAAAAAAAAAGGCAAAATAATCCAAGAGTTAACGTATGGTCTGGAATCTACAATAAAAGTGATCGGACCTATCTTCATAGAACAAAATTTAAATTGTGAACATTATTTAGAGTTATTAAGAAACGAACTCGAGTTTTTTATTGATGCGAGAAAGGTAGATAGGAAGGAGTTCAGTTGAGTGGTCTGCTATGTCGTCTAATCTCACACCTTTAGACTTTTTCCTAAAAATTGATGCTCCTAATTCTGTTGATGAACTGAAACAATCAATTCGGTGAGAAATGAATAACATTACGCATAACAATATGTTGGAAAATGTTAGTAATAATATTGTTAAAAGAGTTAATTATTGTATATTATAAGGAGGGCACCAGATTAAGCATTTATTAAAAAAATAATCATTGCTTAGTTTATAAGAGTTATTTTTTATTGTTATTTTAAACTAGTTTATTTTAGGAAAAGAAGTTGTATTTTTGTTGAATAATAATTGATTGTTCTAAAATGGTTACTAATAAAGTAATATGACTTATCATTTTTTATTTCGAATTTTAAGATTTGTCAAATTATGTAAAAATAACGGGGTTGCCATTTAAAAAAATATTGTTTTAGTCGCTACAAAAAGAAATCTGCCAACACCGGAAAGCATTATTTGTAATCATATATGATGAGATATTTTAGGAAAAATTAAATGATCAAAAAAATATGAGCAATGTTTATTACAAATCATAAAAAACTATAAGGTGTAATTCTCGAAAACTGTATAATTTCCGAAGTTTAGTATTTTGTAGCATAGTCCTTATTCTAATATTACTGATTGGCAACTTCCTTTTATCAGCAAGACGTCGTTCTAACTCTTTTCAAAGGTTCTCGATCGGATTTTATTCCGAAGACTGTGAAGGATACTCTAACATTTTAATATTGTTCCTCTCGAACCACTATTGCATCACACGAGCCGTATGTTCGAGATTATTGTTTTGTTGGTAGGCCCACTGTAAAGCCATATTCTTTTCAGTGTAAGGTAGCATAATTGTCTAAGATTCCTAAGAAAATTTCTTTTGCCATATTTTCTTTTATCTCAAATATTAAACCTATATAAAAATTATATAAAAAAATCCGTTATCCGTTATATAAAAAGCAACCCCATACTTTGATGTTAACCATTCTTCACTATACCCAAATTATTACATGAACTGAATTCTTCATTAATACGTCTTCTCGCATGCAATTTGCCATCAAAACCAAATGAATAAATGGTAGTTTCATCGCTAAAAAGAATGTTTTCCAGTTACGTTGGAAATCTTCACTACAGTTTCTTTTTGAAAATTTTAACCGGGTCTTTATATTTTGTTTACTCACAAACGAAATTTTCCTGGCTACTCTACCGTATAGGTTATTCTATTGTAAACGCCTTCTTATGGTTATGGTGCTTTTTAACTTAGGTTTATCCTCAAGAGAAGCACTGGATAAGGGATACCCAGGGGTGAATTAAAAGTGTTTTCCCTTATAAATCGTCATGCTGAGGGGATGAGTGATTTAAGTGGGGGAAATATTTTCACTATCCCCACTACAGATCCCCGACCATAGCCATTTAAGATGTGAATACTAACAAAAATATAAGCGACCGTAGTCAGTCTATGGGTATACGCCATACATGTTGTGTCAGTGTTTTGTCAATAAATAAATACCGTTAAATAACCTTTTCGCACAAATACTGTATTTTTTTTCGATCTTGACACAGTTTGTGGTAAGTAAATCATAAATATTATATTTATAGTATTTTTATTGAAAACTGTGATTTTTAATTTTTTTAACAATTATTTGTCGGTTTCTTTCATTTTCTATTTAGCTCAAAATGAGCATGCATTCTCATACTCGCTGTATATCTGAAGTAGAAGCGTTATATGAGGCAGCTGATATTTTCGACGACAAAGAGAGTGAAAGCGAGACCGAATCGGTTTTTGAAGAGCATCATACCAGAGGATTTTACCTAACTAAATAAATATATTTTGTAAAATAAAGCTAAATTATATAACTGTCCGAAAGTCCATTAAATCCCCTTTTAAATGCCGTTGGAAGAAAGTTTTTATCTATTAATTTCACCTAGATATGATATTTTGAATAGAACACCTCAGTTTAACATTTTTTTTTATTTTTGCTGATTTTTTCGATGGTCTAGGAATACTACTATTTGTTGGAACATTTTATAGATATAGCCTTGTTCAATACTGATTGAGGTTTAAATTCAAAAAAAATATATTAAATGGTTATATTATTTCTTTACTCGTTTTTCTTGGATGGCATCTCTTTCCTGGTTGCTTTTGGGTAATGTGCTGGAAGTCCTCTGTTGGAAAACTCCGCATATTGAGAAATATAATAATACATCCACAGGGTTCGCTGGTTTGCGAAATCGATCTTGGTTATTGAATTAATAAGCAGAAGATACACATACATTTATTCATTAATATTCACAAATACTTTACTACACTTTTATTTTTTCACTTATTGTCTTAAGTTTTGCGAGATTTGGCGTCTTAAATATTTATTTAACTTGACTTCGGAATCGACAGGGAACTGACTCTAACGTTCAATTTGAAAATTGTGCTTTCTAATCTTAATCTTCGCGTGCAACTTTTAAACATGTGCTTTCAACTCTCACTCTTTTCTCGTGACCTTCCTCGACCGTTTCACGTATAACGGTTCAACCCAAACTCTTTTCTTCGGCCTTTCAATTCCAACTCTAGATTGGTACTCTCAACGTAAAACCGCTAACGTGTAACTTCCAATTCGTAGTCTCTTCTAGTGATTTATCTCGAACTATTCACATGAAACGAGTTAACCTGAACTCTCTTCTTCAACCTTTCAATTAAAATTCTCGATTCGTACTGTTTAATCAGACATCTACCTCGAATTTCTACCTATCCCTGTCCACGTGATAAACTATGAAAAAGCATCTGTTCCTGTTATTTCTTGGATTAAACAAAAGTGCCTCACTTCGCTCCAGGGCCTTTCACTATCCCGTTCCTCTGAAATAATTGTATGAAATGAAGTGCTATTACCATCAATATCCACTTAAGCGTAGGGTAGAGCGGAGCTAGTTGGGCAACTTTTCACTTGATCTTCCATAACTTTAAGAATATGCATCGGATTTAATTGATTTGTACTCTGTTAAGTTCGAAATTTACACTTCTTCATAACATCTAGCGGTATAAAAACGATCCGAATACAAGTTTAATAGTTATTGTCGGAAATGAGAGAGCGCTCCAAGTTGCCCAACATGCCCCACTAATGGGGCTAGTTGTGCATGGGTATGGGGCTAACTGAGCAATGGCTAAAAGGGACTTGATGACTGTATAGAATGATCTGAATACAAAATAATTGTAATCAACAAGCAAAAATTTATTTATTATGATTATTACATACTCATATTGTTATTATATCTCTTAAAAATAAAATTTAAATCAAACAAAATTAAATTTTTCCAATCTTTGGATTATTATTACACTTTTTATATTTAAAATTATATATTTAAGAATAATTATAACACAAATAAATATTAAATTAAAGTAGTAACTAATTATGAGATCAAGAATATTGCTAGATGATAAATAATCCCAAATTATTAATCATCTTTGTCTCTATCACAATTAATACAAACACCTTTCTTTAAAGCCATCCTGTTAATATTAAATTGTTTGGCCGCAGCATTTACATTCATTTTTCCTCCTCTACAGCTTTTACTGCATCACTCAGTTGTTGACTACTAGCTAAACCTTTTGAGGTTTTTCTTTTATTTGTACGCATCCTTAAATGTAATAATAATTATTAATACAATTATAAATATAAGTAATTTTAATTAGTAAACTTTGTGTAGAATGATCACATGCACAAATTAATTGATGGTTATTAATTTATTAAAGAAAAATTTGATTTCCTACAATGGACATCTAGTGGGGCTAGTTGAGCAAGCATTGAACGCACGTTGCTCAACTAGCCCCAGTTGAGGCGACAAAATAAAAATTAGGTTATAAAAAATCATAAAAGTTTCTCTTATTTTGTCGGAGTACCGGACAGCAAATAACGGTCGCGCTATGATCCCTCTCCCATAACCCCTTCTTTTCGCAATTTACACTTTTATTTGTAGGTTGGTTAGTTTTCGAGATATTTCGATTGCACAACTTGCCTCTATGATCAACTAGCCCCGCTCTACCCTACCTGTAAATTGTATATTGATAACGAGTCCTTTTTTATGATTCTCCAAAATGCGGGTGTTTATTTTTCTCTGATGGTGTTGTTTTTCAATTTTAATATAGGTCTAGACTATTATTAATTGTGTATACATCTACAGGGTGATTTTTTTTCCGCTGTCAATGTTTTAAGCACAAGTAACATATGATTCTTTTAAAACGTCAGCAATTATATATACATGATGACCTTTTCATTGAATTCGTAATAAATACATAAGATTTATTTTGGGTTCTCAATTGCAAAATTAAGGGCCTTTCTTCAGCAGTACAATGTCTAGCTCGGCCCATGTTTACTCTATTATAGTGAGAAATGGATTAACTTTTGATGGATTGAGAAAATAAATACATATTTTATCAACATTGGTACGCGATAAAGTGTTTGAAATTGGTACCCTCTTATTTTATTAACCCCTAAAATACGAATTATTAGAAGGAAATAAATTCCTTAAGAATACAAGCAGCAATAATCTCATTATATTGTAAACAGAATGTTTAAAAGTCAGTTAATATTTGCATATTATATTATGTATTATCAATTTTAAAAACTATTTTACCACTCTTATTTTATTGGCCACTCCGAACTATTTTAGGTAATTCAATGTTTTAAAAAATATTTCCTATCACTAAAAAATCGATAACAGCTTTTTGATCAACTCTGTATCTAATATATCTTTGTAAACTAGCGAAGGTGTCACTTGCAAATACATTATCTGTTCCTGATTGATGCGATAGATGCCGGCGTCATTTCGAGCACGATAGTTATAAATTGCAGCTGTTAATTGTCTAAATATGGCGGCGCTTCGCGCAACTGATATTCATTTATTCAATCGTTTCGACAAAAAAATGGAGATGGATGCGCCGGCATTATGGGAAATTGATCGTAGATTGTACAAAAATCGAAAATTAACGTTGTATAATTGATGAAAAGATTTAATGGTTTTTAAACATCAATGCAAAGCTTACCACATTGCTCTCTAAATTTTCTTTGTCTATTTTCTATTATTAATTTAATTCTGATTGTATATAGCTTTACAGGTAGTGTTCAATCTATTGTGTAGAATTCGTTAAAACTTCACTAAAAAACTAGATACAACTTTATTACCTGACAATAGAGCTTTTGCCGAAGAGAACCCTGATCATAATCGGAAATATTCTGATTATATTCAGATTCCTCTAGAGAAACAGTCGCGATTGCAGCGTTCTGTTCAAGTTGAGACAATTCCTCGAGTTCGACGAAGAACAGAAGCTGACTTCCTAAACGCATTGGTGCGCTTGTTGATGCTTGTTCTTGAGGCAAATCTCTATCCGTGACAGCAGAACACAAAAATCGTCGTCACTAAAAATTTCTGGATTAAACGGATGAATGTCAACTTTCTGAATCCACTTAATATGTGTATGTTGCTATGGTTGAATGCTTGAGACGTTATTGTCTTAATAAATCCAGGAATATTGTAAACTGTAATTGTTTTGCCTGGATTGGATAACATTTGTGTTGACCAAGACTTAAAAGAGGAATAAACTGCAACATGAAGGGGGTGTAATTTATTACTGCAGTGTGGTGGAATTTAGCAATATGATCCCATTAATTCTGGCAAAATTAATCGCATCAATGCTTACATGACTCTCATGATTATCTAGTATTAAGAGCACGCGATTGTTTTCAGAGGCATGAGAATATTTTGCAAAATGTCCGAGGAATTTTACAAAACTTTTTCTGGTCATCCAACCACTTGGATAAGCGTCTCCGGTTGATCCTTACAGTCCTTCAGATACGAAATAATCTTGATACCTAATCCTTGGAAATATAAAGAAGAGAGGTATCATGTTTCCAATCGCATTGACGGTGAAACAAAGTGTTATAGTTGTTCCTCTATCTGCAGATGTGACCGGTCCGACCTGTTTTGACTTTTTACTGGCTATCAGTTTTGGACATTCTTGTACAGTCGTACACCCGGTTTTGTCACGATTGTATATATCCTGAGGCTCAAAATTATACTTCTCGCAAATCACCTTTAAATTTGTGAAAAAATTGCCGACATTTTTTATATTAAAACTGGTGGCACGAGACAAGCTGGTGGCTTCGGTTGTTCTTAGACATATTGCTGGATTTCTGAAAAAAAACCGCGAAACCAATCTTTTCCGGCGGAGTTATTTGTCATCCAGCATTCATCAAACTTCTTTGAATTCACTTTTGCAAATTCAAATGCCAATTTCATTGCTTGTTTTCCGGTCAAACTGTAATGCATTTTCCCACAAGACAGTAAATATTTAACAGGTAGCTTTTCCTCAGACATTGTAAATATCTGCGATTTTTTATATTGGCTGCATTTTTCTTCAAATTTATGTAATTTTTATTCATTCAACTTATAACGTCTTAGTGTACTTCTGCCGATTTCATTCTTGATCGATATTTTTCTAATAGAAACATCTATGGCATTTTCTAAGTCTCTTTTGGTATATTTTTTTCTTTTACGTGTATTTTCTGGGGGCTCATGTTGAAACGGCATTATTTTAGGCAACTAAAAAATAAGGTTAAAACATACACAAAAATATCAAAAAAATTAATGAAATTATCATTTACAACTCAGGAGATACGAACCACTGAACATGTCTACCGCACGCTCCTCCAAGTCTTGCACACCCACAACTTTGACATTTAACTTTTGTCACAGAAAAAAACTTCAATCATAGAGAAAAAACACTTAGCAAACGGCAAACTACAATTACTAGGCAAGGCAAAAGTAGTAACACACAATACGTTCCTCATAAATACGGTCTTAATCTCAAAACTATTAAAATTATAAAAAATCACTCTGCAGTGATAAAAACACGTTTCACATCCTGACAGCCGAACACACCAGCCATTGTGCAAAATGACGGCACACTTGTGATCTTTGAATATAAAACCGTAGGAAGGAGCAATTCTGTAAGTGGGACCAGAACGGTAGCTGCATATGGTCGACTACTATTTCCGGTTTGGCAGTGGCGAGGGGCAGTATGAATACAAACAAGAAACTGATAAAAGTTTACATTTGTTTAAAACAATAAATTATTGTATAATTGTCGTTACTGTATTAAATTAATAAAGACTTATTAGATACGGAAGAAAAATGTAAAAATTTAAGTTAATTTAAAAAAATCAATTTTTTCAAAGAGTAATGTGTATTTTATGTGGCCAATACGACAAAAAGTTATTAAGAAATTGGAATCTCCTGTCACAAAATCATATTATTTCCAAAAATTGATTAGGTAATCAGTTGCATCTTGCACCGAGTTGATGTTCATATTTAAATTAGGTATATATATATATATATATATATATATATATATATATATATATATATATATATATATATATATATATATATATATATATACGTGAATAATAATATATATATATATATATATATATTTCGTAATATGCCGTAGTCCCGAATATGCCGTAATATTCAGTAAATTATTTATTATTAAAATACATATATCCTTTCTGTATTTAGTTGTTCAGTATTTAATGTCCCTTAAACAAAATAATATAAAATAACTTTGTATATGTACTACGAATTTTTTCATCTACTGTAGCGTTTTTATAAATATAATTAATTCTTGTAGTGTAAATAGTCAATAAATAAACTAAAGTGTTAGATATAAACTCGAGTATAAACTCATTTTTCACAACAGCCAAAAAAGCTAACTTTCGAGAGTAAATGCTATGAAAGATGTTTATCAAAATGATATAATAAAAAAATATATATTTTAAACAGTCCACTTCAATTGTTGGAATAGCATTTGGTAGTAGTCTCACTTTTTCCTTAGATATTCGATCAAAACAACCCTCAGCAAAATGATGGGAACATAAAAACCTACTGCGGTTTGGAATAAATTCTGGCTTTTTAATAAAATGAATCCACTGTGTTCTACTATTTGGAATCTAAGAGAAAGATAGACTGGTTTAATAACATGTAATCCAAATCAAAATGGAAGTATCATTTACATTTATTAGTACAATAACTTCTGAAAACAATTATAAAAAAAAGGTAACACTCTGTATCATAATTTATATTTCATAGATTATATAAGTAAAG
Organism: Cosmopolites sordidus; assembly: GCA_031761425.1. Lineage (NCBI taxonomy): Eukaryota > Metazoa > Arthropoda > Insecta > Coleoptera > Curculionidae > Cosmopolites > Cosmopolites sordidus. The sequence goes on along the minus strand of JARFXV010000253.1, from coordinate 33,593 downwards.
TAATATGTTTTATATGTAGGCCCAGTATCTCAGAAAACTAAACTATTTTAGAACATACGTTAAAAATTAAGTTCTAAAAAAAGATAATTACTATCTTGAATAACATTATAATTATATTATTTTACCTAAATCAATTTGACTACGCCTATGCATACCAGGCGATATGTTAGCTTCATAACCTTAAAATTTCATTCAAACAAAATACGTTTTTATTTCTAAATAATTGACAATTTAAGAATTAAAAGTACTTACCTAGCCATATTTTGTGTGTTTACCTTACTTCCGATATTATTGTTTTTATTGTCATTATAATAAGTATTCATATGTATTTACACAAGAACACATAAAAATAGTATTCCAGTACACTTATTGATTAACACTAGGGATTACAATCCCGCAGCTCATTCAATCCCGCGGGATTGATATGTGGGATTATTCAATCCCGCGTGGGATCACGCGGGATCCCGCATCTTTGAAATTATGTTATAAAATCAAATTGAAACTACAGATTTTTGTGTAAAAATCAACTTTTATTAAACATTTCTTACATTCAGCAAACAGAAATTATTTCTTTTCTATTAATTAAATATAAGTAATTAGTAATCTATTTTCTTAGACTCATCTTTAAATGTTTAGCATAGTTTAATAATTTTGTTTAATTTTACCCTTACTCCTAACAACAGTTTTACATTTTTAATTCAGTCTTATTCATATAATGACTAATAATCAAATTACAACTTTCTCTTAGATGCTATTAATTACTATGATATCAACCTATGGTGATAACTTTTGAAAATACGCTCTTAAGAAGCAAATGGCATTTATTATATCATCTCCGAGCCTGCTTCTGAGTGAACTGCAAATATATCCTGATGCTGAAAACGCTCTCTCGGCTTCTACGCTAGTAGACTGAACCGTCAGGATATATTCATATTCTTATACATATAGTCTTTCTTCAAAATTTTCTCAAAGTCCTTTTGCGTGTTGTCTGGTTTTTCCTCCAGACAACACGCAAAATATTTCGTTTTCTTGTTGAAGCTGTTTTTCTAATTCTTTTTTTAACTTTAGAGTAGGATCTCTATCAGTAGCAGATGTTCCAGCTATAGGTGTCTTTTCCAAGACGTCATCTGCATATGTTTCATCGTCTTGAACTACGACTCTTTCTACTATTTTCTTTATTTCTTGGCGTCTTGCAAACTTTTCTTGGCATGAAGAATGTATAAGTACGATCTGTATTTTTGGCTTCTTCGTCGTACTTTTTCGGATTTTGCAAATAAATCAAAACTCCTGTGCAAAACAAAAGTGCAGCGTTCTTGAATACATTCATGTAGAGACTGTGACAACTGGTTACTCAACACCGTGTTTTGTTGTTGCAATTTATCCAAAATAAATCGAACTATTATCTCCGCAGTGATAAGCGTTGACTCTCGCCTACAAGGTGCCTCAACTCCTAATTTTTACACAGTGCTATGCTACATTCTCACACCCCACACGAGTAATCCGCTATCATCGATAACCATATCCAAAAAGCATTATTAACAAAAACAAAAACTACTTTAAGTCATAATGTTTCATGTAATATTACGACATTTCATTGTTATTTACGACACACACAATCTGATTTTAAAATAGTACAGAACAAAACTAAATCAAAAACATTAAAATTTAGGTACTTACGTTAAACGCCGGACGGTAAATACGAAAACACTCGTCACCTATACAGAAAGACATGTGCAGGCTGCGCAGAACAGTACCTTTTATGAACAACTGACAGGAGAGCCTGCCAACCGTCCGCTAGACGCCGCACAGTGGCATTTTTTAGCAGTTTAGGTGATATAAATAAAAAATGTTTTTTAAAACAAAATTTTAATATTTTTTTGTTTTGAAAAATTCTTTAATATTGTAATAATGATTAATGTTTGCTAATTAATCACCTATAGACATATTTATTTTACAATTTATACAAACTTAAATTAAAATAAATATAAATAAATCGGTGAAATAAATACCTACTCCTTTTCTAAGTTTTTGCAACAATAGAAAATGACCTAAATTTTGTAATAAGTATTATTATACTTCTATACTATTACACTGCTTTAATATTTACTTTTCAATTATTTAAATATTTAGGAATATATTTTTAAAATATTTTTGAGAAAAAAAAAGAACTTTCAGATAGTAATATGTATTAAGTATTTCTAGTCAGTTTAAAAGTAAAAATATTTACATTCTATAGTAAAAAACATATGTACATTAAGGACTTTAACAGTTTAAAAAGTGCGTCAATATGAAATTCATTAAATAATATTTGGGAAAATTCCCACAAAAATTCCACTTAGTTTATATTAGGATGTTGGAAAGACAATTTTTAAAAGAAAATGAACTAGAAGTAACTATTTTTTAAATCTTATCCAACAGGGAAATTTCAATTGTCTTTCGAAAAGTTGTTATATATACATTTATCTTAAAATTCTTAAATTAAAATGAAAAGTCAAGGTCAAGAAGGTTTATAATTTTAAGATCTGTAGTCTGATAACATTTTTTTAAAATTAAAATTTAGGAAATATGTATGTATGTACCACCTAATGTGTTTTTCGTTTTTCCCAAATATTTTACTCTGAGCTACTATTGTATTTTTGTTCCATTTAAAATCCTCACCTAATAACTTTGACACACATGCTCTAACACTACCTTATTTTTCCTATTTTGATCGCGTTCTGTGACCCATACTTCATACAATTCTCTATTTTGTATTGGCAACATGTCTAAATAAAAAGTAGTTTTTAAAAACAAGGTATTTTAAAACGCCTTTAAAAATTAAAAATACATTTCTGGCTTTGTGATAAAATATTAAGAACGATAGGTGCGAACTAAAATGTATATGTATGTTATATCAACTTCTCGACTTCTAGGCCACCTCTAGCTACTACGCGATGCCAACAAGTACGCAATCTTCAAGGTTTTCCTAGTAACAAGATACCCTTAATCTGAAATACTCGCGAAACCTGATAAACCTAAGCAATATCAACATTAGATCATCCTCCGGAACAGCTACGCAAGCGATTACATCAGCCAAAGGAACTATCTGGAAGACTTCAACAAGGTTAAGCGTCCATGACCAATTCTGCCCATACAGCACCTCCGGGACCTAAAAGAAATCCCAGGACTCATATTATTATTCTACGTCTTGCTATGTCAGTTTAAAGGAAGAATTCTTTTACTGTTCTGGAGATATGAAAAACCACCCCTTTCAACCGCCAAGGGTTGATTTTATTATTATTTTTTAAACAGATGCTTTTTATTTTTTGATAGCTTACTTATCGTAAAAACCACAAGGCTCTACCTTTTATCGTTCTCGGGATATAAAAACCCACCCCTTTCAACCCCCCAGGGTTTTTTTATAAGAAATACAACTACAAAGGTAAACTTAAAATGAAAAAATTTCCAACTAGAAAAACTCCATTTTAAACAAAATCAAACATAGTCATTTAGATGGCACCCTTGTCCGTCCCCCAACCCCCCCCCCCCCCCTAAAGAGGGGAAGCTGTACATTTTGTAATGTTACATTATTATATCACTGGTACTATAAACGCATATCAAATTTAAAGCTGATTGGGTATCAAAAGCGAAAACTGTTTTGTCCCTAACATAAAAATAGACTAACAAAACAATAACGTGAAGCTAAAGAAAACTTTGTAAAAATCATATTTTTAAAAGAGGCGGCTAGGGGCGCCTAAAACACATATTAAATATTTAGAAAAATAACCAAATTTTACGACAAAAAATACCTTACCTTAATGTGGCGTAAAGCGCAGGTTTGCGGAGCTTGTAAACTTTAAAATACACAATATTTTTGGAACAAATAACATACATTTTTAAAATGTTTTCTAAATATCACAAAATTTATCTAAAACTATATAATCAACTTCGAAGTATTTAAATAACTGCACTTTGGCGTTTTCATATCATTCAACCTGTCAGAACAATGACAGCTCAAAACAATGCACGTTCATGCCTAACCTGGTCATAAACAACTTAAGCCGCTTATTAAATAGGTCTCGCCAAATTAACTTTCGTTAAATAGCAGCGAAATAGATATTACAAGTTTTGACTTTCAAAATGTATTTGGTCTTTCTTTAAATAGTCTATATTATGATTTTAAGTGAATTTCTTGATAACATTTTTGCGAATTTTTATCCCCTAAAATGGCTAAAAATGCCACCGTGCGCCGGAGTGGCGCCCTGTACGGAACGGCATCGTGGCGCTCGTGCTACTCGCGATTTACGAGTCTACGATTTTTTAATTTGCGGGATCCGTGGATCCGCGCTTTGAAGGTGCGGGATCCAGCAGATTAATAAAAGCAGCGAGATCCCGCGGGAATGTGTGATTCCGTTTTGCGGTATTGCAATCCCTAATTAACACACACTAAAATTGCACAAACCTACTATTAAACTTCTAAGTTGTTGACACCAACTACCAAAATTCCAAAACAATGAGTCATCTGTGGTGTTTCCGTCTCCATTTATATGTGCATAAAGATAAGCAAGTCTCCTTCCAGTTAGTTTTATATTCAAAGCTTGTGATCGTCCTTCCACGTGCGACCAATGACCGTATTGACGTTTCATTAGCGCGAAATTTAAATTGAATTTTGAAAGATCGTTCAACTCTCCCGGACTCCCACTAAATAAAATATTTGAAAAATATTATAAATCATTATTGTCGGATAATAAAGTTGTATCTATTTACATGAACTTTTAACGAGCATGTTATTGAATTTTTTCCAGATGAACATTAGTAATGGCGAATTCCGGACAAATAAAAAAAAAACAATTCTACATCTACAGCGACATCTATCAGGTCCAGCTCGACTGGCTTCATAAATGGCTTTTATGCCCGTGGCATCGAACATCTGTCGAGCAAATAGAGACCAATTATTGAAGGAGAGTGAAGATCCTGCAAGTGAAGGATATTCTCTAGAGTAATCATTTCATCCATAGTCATGTTTGTCACTATAAATATTGCTTAAAAGCCGCAGATAATTATGCATCAGCCCAATAATTTTAAAAACTATGCACAATATATTTTCTTTCTTTCTTTTACGTTATCTGAAATAGCTTTAATACAATTTGCTCGTCAGATTTCATGTGGAAATCAATTTAACGATCGAGTTAGAAAGGCGAGACATTACAGAAATCGTATTTATACAACACATTGCAAATATTGCCGTTCGAAACTACACGCCGTAAGTCAGAATCAGACAAACGCAGAGAACGTGCATCGAACGGTTGAATAGCATCTTTGCCATTAAAGCGGATATCGCGGAAACCAAACATCAGAAACGAAACAAAGCACCGAAATTCGATAGATCTTTGATAGGACTATCAGACGCGCTATAAATTTCAAATCTTATCAGAAATACTTTTGCCGATGAAAGATTGTCGGTTTTTGGACGGTTACCTCACGCTGAGAAAATAAATTAATATTTTCTCTTTTTTCCTTTCGTAATGTTTATATAGTAGTTTCTTATAATAAAAAAACCATTATTTTGTCTCTCTATTACACCTTAAAACCTGACAGGGGAAGAAAAATATCAATAAAAGTATTATATTCCATACTACTCCCATATAATTATTAGAACGATCAAAACCTTCTCCATCTTCCCCAACTTCCTCAACAAACAAAAATTTGTATTGAGTTAACTGTTCACACTAAGTCGCATTGATTTCATTCAATTCGCGCTTCGCTAACGAAATTAGCATTATCGTATTATAACGTGTGATTCCAAAATCGACTTTTTTTTAACAGCATATAAAACTTGATAAAATAAAAAAACGTAAACACCATTTTTCAAAAAGCTGAAAGATAAAAAGCTTCCATATTAATTTCGATAACATTAATTCCGGTCCTGCGCCTTTCAAGAAAAGGTTTAAAGTGGTCGCTGATCAGTTTCACGCAAAGTTGGGAGTGACGTACCCAAGAGTCAGTGCATGCGCGTAATAGTGATAAAGATCGTTCCTCCGTATCCATAAAATCCAAATCGCCTCATAAAACAGAAATTCTTCTATACTCAGCAAATTTATTAAAGATAACCTGACTCTTTTTCATATTTTCTCTCAAGTCAAATAGTTCTTCCGCCCTTTGCAACTCGTGTATGTATTTTTATAGCTCATCTGGGCCTTATGAAAGGTGAACAATATCACAGGCGAATCTAAGATGGCTTAAAAGGGAAAATCCCTTTAGACGTCTCAAAATGAGTAATTTTTCAAAAGTGTTTTTAAAAGCCATAAAATAATTGTATCACTTTAAAGTTTTAACATCATTTTTTTTCGATCTTTGAAGAGTATAAAATTATTATTATTATTATTATGCCGGTTGCGTAGGTGCGGACGGTAAGAGTAGCGGCCTGCCGCTGCTGTCCCGATCCGCACTGCAGCGGTAGTTGGTTCTATTCCAGCGATCGGGTGGTTGTTTTTCTTTCTTTCTTCTGTCTGTTTATCTCTTAATTGTTTGTGATTGTTTCTAGGCAAGAGTGTAAAATCCGACTACGAATTACCCCTCAGTCACGCCAGTTGAAGGCTGGGTAAGGCCGGATGCCTTCTGAGAAGTGTTCTACGTTGGTCACTCGCCAGTCGGTAGGTTTCCTGATAGACTTATGGGTGGGCACATAACTAAGGGTTTATAACCCGAGCGGGGTGCTGGCCTAGGTTTGTCGGAAGCTGATGACCGTGGTTCGGAACCCACGTTAAGCTGTAGATCCAGTCGCTAAATAGCCTAGTTGCTGATACCCCTCTAACCCTAACAGTACCTATTATTACTATTATTATTATTATTATTATTATTATTTATAAAATAGCGGCTCAGTAATTTTTTTTCGGGCATCTCTGGCGGAAGGTCTAAAACTGATGCACTCTTTTTCTATTCATCTGAAACACAAAAAAAACATTTCTTCCTATTTCTGATATACGCATGGGAAAGATAGACCTATAAAACTATAAAAAGTATTAAATTAAAAATGAAGTAAGCTTTAAAACAAAAAATGTTTAAAGTTTTTATTAATTTTTCGACATTTTTATCCCAGAAAGTAGTTTATTTACACGAAATCTTTAAAACATTATGTATATCTTTCCGATAATGATATAAAGAAAGGCCTCCCAAAATTACAGTCAAATCCATCAATAACTTTTTGAGTTACAGAGCGAGCAGTTTTTAAAAACACGCTTTCGAGATAATTGCATTTAAAATTTCAGTACGGTAAAACGATTAGTTTTAGTGACTTACCGATGAATCAGCGATCCCAGGTGCATATAACAGACTTTCAGCCGCTTCAAAAAGCTGTTTTTTTTTTTAACTGCTGCTTTTTTCGGGTTGTACGAGCTGCTTTTGTCTCGGAAGGACTCTTGGAATAGGTGCCAATAATTATACTTGCACTATACACACAAATACACTTGTACTTGGCCCGAAACTTTCTCCGTGTTTATAAGTAATTTGATTACCTTGATAATATCTTTTTGTAGAATTGTATCGAGCGATATTATATAAGAACATAAAAAAGTTATCTCAAATAATATAAAAAGCAATTAAATTATTATATTCAAGAAATGGTCTTATAATAACCACGAATGACCAGCTAAATTTCCAAAACACTCCAGCAATAGATAAGATAACATTATAATTGAAAAGCCCGGTTTTTACTTGCCGATATTTACAGCTCAACACCTAAGGTTTGGATGCGCAGTAGCCTAATGGCCTAACGCCTCACAGCTCGTTCGAAGCATTGCATTCGTTGTGTACAGTTAAGTACTGTACATTCGCAAAACTCTTCTCTATCTCTGTTAGACAGTAACACACTCATTATTTTGTTTAGGCATCTCAGAGGCCAAGATAATGATTAAGCTGTCTGGGTCGCGATATGCGGGCTCCGGCGCGCTCCACTGTATGTACTATTACTCCGTAAATATTCAATATTTTTATTTTTCCTCTTGCCAGTATACTCTCAATATATTATATTTTGAAATTATGAAAAAAAAAATTGATTTTTTAATTTCTAAAGGGATTTCCCCCCTTAACACATGCGCCATTGATTTTCGTTCTATTCTATTCAAATCTAGATTACAAAATACCTCTTCAAGGCAGGCTGAAAAAAGAATAGGCGATATTGAGTCCCCTGCTGTACACCCCCTTCTACATTGATTTTAACTTCAAGATCCTCCATATAAACTATAGTACATTCATATACTACATGTTCTGACTCATACTACATTATATATTCATATACTACATGCCTCTAACGCTCTGGTTAAGAAATGTATCCATTATGGCTGCTTCGCGATTGAGTCAAATACCTTTTTATAGCCAATAAAAGCCTAGCACAGTGGCAAGCATCTTTCTATGACCTGTTTCATAACCTGGATGTGAACCATTGAATCCACTTCTGAATCCTGCTTGCTTTCTTGGTTATGCACCATTCAGTGTTCTTAATATTCGTTTAGTTATTATCTTGGTTAAAAGTCTATACATTACTGATGGAAGGTTTATTGCGCGGTAATTTTTTTAGATCTTCCAGTGCTAATTTCCAGTGTTTAACCCAGTGCTTCTTTCTTATAGAGAACAATCGATTCAGTATTTCCCATAGGTTGGGAATTTTTTGTACTTTTAGGCATTTTGAATACAATTTCATCAGTATTTTATGTAAAGTTTCACCACAACATTTCGACGGTTACACTATCATTTCCTGGATCCTTCATCAATTCTATAGCATTTGTCACTTCATCTACCAGGATATCTAAGATAATATGGTTTATCTCTTCAACATCCCACCACAAAAACTTGAAATAGAGTACTCCGAAAAAAACACAAACGGAATAAGTTTCCATAGGTCATGACACTTCCTTAAAGAAGAATACGAAGAAGAAGAAGATAGAGACATTGTATTTACAAATTTGTTTTCAACCTGCCAAATTACACCATAAAAACTTAAAAATTGTTACGTCACAATTACTGTGTTTGTCAGTTATTTGCGTTTTTCCTATTTTTAATTTTGGTTCTAGGCTTATTTTTTCATCTTTTTCATTTTTTTTGATGTGATTATTATATATGTTTCTGTTCGCCATTGTAATTATATTTTCTAACTTATTTATGTTATTGGTTGGACAACTTCAACCAACGTACTATATTACTCGTGAAAAAAATAGATCCAAATTATTACACTCGCCCCAAATAAACCGAATATAACGAATCCCGATATTATGGAAATCCCAATAAAAAATAACGACGCTAATATTTCAGTAAAATATGAAATGACGACCGCAAACCACACCAGAACAGATAAAAACGTGCCAGTTTACAATATGTGGTGTAAAAAATGCGACCTCGAAATCATCTCTAATAGTATAAAAGCCAGCGATGCGTGGAAGTTAAATTTGATTTTCGGATGGGAAGAAGACGGAACCGTTTGGTGTTATGTTTTCTTTATGAAGGTTCTTTGTATCATTTTTCTAAAAGAGACCAATTGGTCTTAATATAAGAAAAAATAATGTTTTTATGATTTTTTTTTATATATGGTATCCCAATAGGTACTTCGGGGTTTACTTTTTAAATAAAATCAACAATTTTAGAAAAATATCGGACTTGTTTATTTTATCAAAAAGTAGAGACATGGCAATTATGTTTTAAAAATAATATTCTTCAAATGAAGTTGGAAATAATCTTCTCTTTGATGAAGTTAGAAATGATGCAGAATTTTACAATACAATTATGCTTTCAAGCAAATTCAAGCAGGTTATGTCAACAAGCTAAATTGTAGAATTTAGGAAAGTGAAAATCCTCGAGTGGTTGCGGAAGAACCTTTACGTAATCTTCGAATAACAGTATGATGTGCATTGTAGTCTGGAGGGGTTAGAGGACTATTTTTGTCATGAAAATAACGATTGTGAAACAAAAATTTGAAATGTATTTGATTTTGACAGATAAACTCTTTTTTTCCGGTAATTCGAGAAGATAAACAAAAGAGTTTGTAAAAGTTCACGCAGTGAGTTTCGACAAGTTATCATACCCACAGCTCAACCAACATAGCTTGGCGTCTGAGATACGCAAAAGAAAGAGCCCTCTCACTCTTTCTTTTCCTGTCTAATAGAGACGAAGAGTTCCTCGTATGTAGAACGTATGCTCGTATGAACGTTCCTCGTATAAGAACGGAGAGTTCCTCGTATGTAGAATCTATGCAACAATTTTTTGCAATAACGTTTCAGTTAAATAAGTCAATAATAATTAACGACGTATGTTTAAAAGAAGCGTAATCGTCAATTTCAAAATTAAGTATTAATAATGATAAATAAAACACAATTATCTGTTTAAATTCACTGTATTTTAAATTGGATCTGGATTAGATTTAACGATAGATAGGTAAAATAACGCCGTAACCATTCTTGCATTTCCGCTTTTCTTGACAATGACGTTGGTGCATTTTCCACGTGTTTGTTATGGTATGGGACGTTGTCGATTACTACAACACTTTTCGATTTCAAATTCAAAAAAAGTTTCTCTGTACGGGAAGACCTCTGTTAGAAACTTCGTCCGCACATTGAGGATGTAATAATATTTCCACAGGGTTCGCTAGTTCGCAAAATGGATCTAGGTTATTGAATTAATAAGCAGACGATACACATATACATTTATTCACTATAATTTCCAAATACTTTACTATACTTTTAATGGGCAATTTTTCACTTGTTGTCTTAAGTTTTGCGAGATTTGACGTAACAAAATACTTATTTAATTTAACTTCGGAATCGACAGGGAACTGACTCTAAAATGCAATTTTAAAATGGTGCTTTCTACACTTAACCTTCGCGTGTAACTTTTAAACTTGTGCTTTCAATTCTCACTGTTTTCTCGTGATTTATCTCGAACTCTTCACCTGCAACGGGTTATCCTGAACTCTCTTCTTCAACCTTTCAGTTCAAACTCTCGATTCGCACTCTCTCCTAGTGATTTGTCTCGAACTATTCACGTGTAATGGGTTAACTGGAACTCTCTTCACGAACCTTTCAACTCAAACTCTCGATTCGTATTGTTTTCAGACTTCTACCTCGAATTCCCACGTAGCCCTGTCCGCGTGATAAGACCATATACCATCTAAGACCAAAAACCATCTGTTCCTGTTATTTCTTGGGTTTTACTCAAGTGCCTCACTTCGCCCCTTTACCACCTACAGGGGGGTCTTTCACTATTACGTTCCGCTGAAAGAATGTTTGTTTTTCTGGTGCCAAGTGCAATTACCATCAATATCCACTTTAGGATACTTTTTCTCTGATAGTATCGTTTTTCAACTTCAGTATGGGTCTAGACTTTTATTAATTTTGTATGCATCTACAGGATGATTTTTTTTTCAGTTGTGAATGTTTTCACAATATAGGCGTTAGGAACAAATCAATTTTCACCACCAGCAAGTACTATGATCAGACGCGGTTCCTTTCCTATTGGTTTTTGTAAGCACTGTAAAGTTTTATCGCTCCATCTCATTTCGTGGGTGTGTGATGAGTGAATGTACGTCTCATCCATATGTATTATAGGGCGAGCTTCTTCCAGGTGCTGATGCAAGAAATTTAATTCTAAGCAGTCTGATGGGCGGACGTTTCATTTGTATCCGTCGATGATTCCTAAATTGTCTTCATCGAAAACCAAAAATTTTGAACAGCCTTGGTAGCCAATATCATCTACAATTTTTTTCTGAACTGTCTTTAATGTAGGGACTGTCATTTCTGTTATATGGTGATTAACAATCGTTCTTCGCAAAATTGCCAAATCTTTTTAAGAATTTTTTTCAAGAATTTTTTTTCTCGTTCTTTATTGGAAGTTGAATATTGTGTTACATGGCGCGATTCAACTTCTTTCGCTTCACTTTTAATTCGTCGAATATTTCTATTGGAAACCCATCTATACCCATCACTCGGAATTGTATATTGATATATCACAAGAATATAATAGTTAATTCATTACGAAAATTAGACATAGAAAAAAACTTACCTTTTCAAGATGAATAGTAACCTCTCCAACTACTGCTCCTGCTTGCAAAAAATTCAATAAGTTGCTAATTATCTCACGACTTGGTCCACTTAATACTTTGTGTTTTTTTTTACTTTAGTTCTAAACGCCATTTTAAAATTGACAACTTTTAATAGCACACAAAATATCACAAGTTCTAAATTTTCTAAGCGGAGTGTATTTAACAGATGTTAATACCACGCGCTTCGAATGGGCTCTCGGGCGTTAGGCTAGTACGCACCCAAACCTCGGGGGCTAAGCTATGTTGGTTGAGCTGTACGTGTGTACAAGTTTCGTGTTCGCTTGTACCGAATCACGAATAATCTATACTTGTTTTTATTGAATTTAAACTAAATATTTACTTTTTAGTCGGTTCCAAAATTGAATAATTACTATTAATATTTTGAAAATAAAATAACTCAAATGTCCGTCTCTAGTCGCTTTTCCAATGGACGCTCCTTTGTTGAAATCCTTTGATGGGTCAGCCGTCAAATGACCCAGATGCCGACGCGGCTAAATTCTAAATTATCTCTCTGTCTCTGTTTGACGGTAACCGCGTTGCCAACCATATCTTCGGAAAAAATGCAGACGAAATTCCCCCTGACCATAAACCACACTAAAAACAAACTTTTTGTGGGTGAAATCCCAGTTCGAAAAATATTTCTCGGTTTTCCTTTACCCCCATACACAGATATAGCAGATAAATAGCAACTTTATTTGCTTTTTTTTCAATTATTTTCTTCTCTGACTATCAAAGCGAAAGCACCTATATATATATATATATATATATATATATATATATATATATATATATATATATATATATATATATATATATATATATACTTAAACGATCTTAGATTTCCAAATGATATCGAAATTAGAAAGGCATTTGGAGATTGTGCACAGCTTTATATATCTTGGGGGGAATACCACCCGGAAAGTAGAACGGCGTGTTAAATGTGGCTGGCAGGCTCAACATTGTGTTTAAAAGTAGACTCCCACATTGCTTGAAAAGAAAAGTCTTCGATCAGTGCATTCTACCCGTTATAACATACGGAAGTGAAACCTGTACACTCACATCGCAATCAATTCAAAAATTTCTGGTAGCACAGAGGGGAATGGAAAGATATATGCTTGGTATTACAAGACGAGACAGAAAGTCCTGCGCATCGATCTGGGAACAAACGAAAGTCTGTGACATTATTGGTGGACTAAAGCGATGGAGCAAGGCAATCCTGGAGTCATGTCCGCGAAGAAGACTGAAAGCAAGATGGATTGATGACGTCGTTAAGTATATTGAACCAGAGTGGCAGAGGAAAGCCCAGTACGGTGAAAGTTGGAAACATGCTAAAGAGACCTTTATCCTGGAGTGGATCGACACGGGCTGATGATGATGATGATGATGATATAATGATGATAATGATGTTTTTAACAGTACAGGGTGTTTTTAACGTTGAGTCACTTGTTTTAACAGGTTGTAGAACAAGTAAAAGTAAGTAATTTTATCAAAAAGCATTTATATAAAAATTGGAAAATAAAGTTGTTATTAACAGTTACAAAATTTGAAAGCAGACCTGACTTTTTGATACTTTCGACCACTGCATTATAAACACATAAAGTATTTGTTTACTGCTGATACTTGGCCTGTTTACTAGGCTAAGTATACAAGAAACATTCACAGAAATAGAAAATGAAGCCCAAATTTGACGTTTACATAAAGAAAAAGAAATATAAACATAGAAGAAACGAAATAAATGAAAAGTAGCAGATCAACGGCAAACAAAAATGAATAGAAAATAATAGGGGAATTCCTGCTTGAAGAGGTGGACAATTTTAGATATCTGGTTATAGAAGTGAACAGTAGCAACGATAGGAGTATGAAAATAGCTCATAGAATCTAAACCGGCAACAAATAAATAGTTATTAACAGAGTAGAAATAGTTATTAACAGACAGAAAGATTGAATATAACGCAAAGAGGAAAATATATAAAGCAATCATAAGACATATTGTAATGTACGCGGCAGAAACGATGACCCTCGCTACAAGGGAAGAAAAAAAACCGAAACCTAACGAAATTCGAGAGTTACTCAACAAAGCAGATTACGTTACATAAAGGCTTAGAGAATTATAAGATATGGACACAGCCACAGGAAGCAACAGGGAAGTAACATGAAATACCATTAGTACTAACTGAAGACCGGTTCGTAACAGGCTGAGAGGAAGGCCGCGAGCAAGATGGAATAAAAAAAATGTAACAGACATAAGACGAATCGAGTTACCAGAGTGGACTTCGAAAATAAAAGACAAAAAGTAATGGAGAAATGTGTCCCAGAATATGTGGGCAATCTCCCGAATTCAGATATATCGTATAAAAGTAATATGACAATCGTTTGTTTTAAAATAACTTTTGAAGTACTGGGTGAAATTGAATATGTTTTTAATATGATGGTTACTAGGTCAGTTTCCTTAAAATGAACCCTCTTAATCACACTGGGCTTATTTAGTTTGCCAGGGACGGACTAGCCCTAAGACACTAATACTAGTATTTTTACACACTGTACGATAGAGGTATAACAATAATATTTTCGGACAGCTTAAACCTTAAACTAAAAAAAAATTCTCTTGATCATCATCGATGAATTGTTTACGAAAAAAAAAAATTGTTCAATATGGTTTTTATTGAATAATTTTGTATGTCGTTTCAACAAGAGCTCCTTCTACTCTTATGCATTCCCTAGCTCTAAGAATTAATGAAGATTGTTGGACCCTCCACAATGCCTCAAAATTAGTCCTTATTTCGCGACAATGAAAATTAATTATTTCCAATAAGTTTTCTCGATTGCCTATTGGATTGACATAGACTAAAGTTTTTAAATAGCCCCGCAAAAAGAAAATCTAATGGACTTAAGCCAGGTTCATCACACACCCACAAAAAGAGATGGAGCGATGAAACTTTAATCAAGGAGGACAAGCCACTGGTCCTCCTCTACCTATCCATCGATTTTTGAACTTTCTGTTTAGGTGTTCTTGGACTACTAAACAAAAATGTGGTGGGGTCCCATCTTCCATGATCCACATATCACGTCGTATTGCCAGAGGTAGATCTTCTAACAGTTCTGGCAAATTGTTTTCAAGAACTTCCTTCCTAAAAAATAGCATTACTGTATTAGGGCTAGTCCATCTCTGTAAACTAAATAAGCCCAATGTGATTATTAATCTTGATTTAAAGGAGACATACCAAGTAATCGTCATATTAAAAAAATATTAAATTATACCTAGTACTTCAAAAGATATTTGAAGGAAAAAAAAATCTATAGGAACTTGCCATATTATTTTTATGTGTTCTGTCTGAATCCGGGAGATTGCCCATATCTTCTGGGACATCCGGTATATATACACATATATATATATATATATATATATATATATATATATATATATATATATATATATATATATATATATATATATATATATATATATATATATATTATATATATATACATATATATATATATATATATATATATATATATATATATATATATATATATATATGTATATATAATATATATATATATATATATATATATATATATATATATATATATATATATATATATATATATATATATATATATATATATATATATAATATAATATAATATAATATATATATATATATATATATATATATATATATATATATATATATATATATATATATATAATATAATATAATATAATATATATATATATATATATATATATATATATATATATATATATATGATATATATATATATATATATATATATATATATATATATATATATATATATATATATATATATATATAATATAATATAATATATATATATATATGATATATATATATATATATATATATATATATATATATATATATATATATATATATATATATATATATATATATATATATATAATGGCAAATGAAAACTCAGGACTGCGCGAGTTGGAAGCATGTTAGGGAAGCCTTCACCCTGCAGTGGATCGACAATGGCTAAATAATGATTTACTCGATAAATTTAACCATATTAAAAAGTTGCCAACAAAAATGTTTATGAATTACAAAAGACGCTATAATTTATAACTTAAGCGAAATGATATGAAACTTCTGTCAGATATCAAGGACAGTCACACCATATAAAAAAAATAAACAAATACTTATATCAATATATAAAACCAAACCTTACTTTTTGGTTATAGTGGTATGTCTTTTTCTAGATAGGAATCAGATGCGAGACTCCGATTGTCGTTTCTAAATATTTTTATTCTCAAAAATTATCATATTTAATCATATCATATGTATATCATATTTAATTTTAATAATCATTTTTACTAAAAATATGTTTGTCACTTAAAAAAAAAGTAAAGCAAGTAACTCAACAAATTTCAAAGTAAAACAGTTTTGGATTTCCTTATATTTTAATAAAAATTACACAATTAAATCAAAGAGCGGCTTGAAGTCACGTTTTTGTTTTATGAACTTCTTTTCTTTCTTCGGCGTTGAGCCATGAAACCCTGTCTAAAAAGAATTATTGTACAATACCGACATACATTTGTCTTTGTTAGTAAGGAATTATTAGGTGAACTCGAAGAGATTCACTGTTAAACACCAAATAACTTTATTAAACTACTCGACGCACGTTTCAGTCTAGACTGAATCATCACCTGATGATGCTTACATGGTTAGCGAAACGTGCGTCAACAAATATAAAAAAATTGTGTGTATTAATAAATGTATTCGAGTACAGTGTTTCACACCAAAGGTTTCAATAGACGAGATGAATTATTAGGTGTGCAAATAATTTGTGGTCAGTTTTTTGCATTGAAAAAAATTGATGCCTGGAAGCAGATGTGATGGATAGGGTACTTAACAGAATTGTTAGCACTCTAGCTTCGTCAGAAATCAAATTTTGATAATGCAGTATTTTATTATACATTTATACTAATTATACGAATTTCCATCAAGTAGAAGCTAAAACAATCCAAAAGTTATTCAATATATGGTAAGGCAAGGATTTTTTGTTTGTCTCCACTTTTTAAAATACCATCAAATATTGTCTGTCATAAAAAGACACCAAAATTATCATTAGAAATGATTTGGGCGCATAAAACATGAAACAAGAAGTTTAAAAATTGTAAGTGTAAAGCTACGATGTGTTTTTAATGTTTATAACAAATATAATGTTTAAACCAAAAAAAATGTAAATTGTGTCCCAATAGGTACTTCGTAATTTTAAATTTAGCGGCGTTTTTTAACGACTTAACCTAGAAATTTTATATCTCTATATATCATATATCATTTAGAAACCCGGCAATTTAATTATGGATCGTTTTACGACGGAAGAACGTGTTAGAATTGCAAGTGCAAATAAAATGCGGGAATGCATAATTTTACAATAAAATCATGTTTTCCGGCGAAGCTTATTTCACAGGTTATGTGAACAAGCAACATAGCAGGATTTGGACAAAAGAAAATCATCGAGTGATTGCAGAACAACCATTATATTCTCTTCGAGTAATAGTTTGGTGTGCATTATAGACTGGAGAACGTATTGAGCCATTTTTTCACAAAAATAAAGATGGTGAAACCGTAAATGTTAATGGAGAACCCTACCGCAATATGTTAAGAAACTTTTTATGGCCCCAATTAAATAATAAACGTCTTCAAAGTATGTTCTTTCAACAAGTTGGCGCCACGTTTCATAAGGCAAGGAAAATTTTGGATTTGTTACAAAAACGTTTTTCAACCGTTATATTCAGTGGCCTACAAGATCATGCCATCTAATCTCTCTCGACTTTATTGTTGAAATTGAACCGCATTTGTGCCAAATTCTTATTGACAATTTTACCCAATTTTACGCCATCCATAGAAACAGCCGATAGGGACGTTTGGAAAATAGTATTTTTAAAAAATTATTGATATGTCTCTACTTTTTGATTAACAAGCCTGTCATTTTTCTAAAATCGTGGTTTTATTTAAAAAGGAAATCCCCAAGTACATATTGGGACATCGTCAAGTATATATTTTAAAGTATATTTTACCACCAAATTACCTGTCCATTCAAAGACTCCATCATCAGGAAAACCCTTCTTATTGAAGAGATCTCTGAACATTTTCCTTAAGTAGTCATAATCTGGAGTTTCGAAAAAATCCAAATTCCTTACATATTTTAGGTAAGTAGCCACTTCTTCAGGCTGTCCTTAAACGAAAACCAAACAATAATGTCTATAATTAAGTACCAAAATTATCAAAATATAATAACCATCAAATAAGTAACTAAGTACGCAAACTAGAGCTGTGTGTGTGAGCTGAAATTTGAGCTCGATACGATCAAATCCAGTCGCTGTCGATTTTTTTTTAAATTGAAGAAAGTCAATTTTTTAATCCTTTTTAGAATTTTATATCTCAAGCTCTGTATAACTTAGAGACTTGAACCAAACGGCATTATTCTCTACTGACCTTGTATTTTAACTGACTGTCTCTACTGACCTTAAATTTTTGCTTCAAACTAAAATCCAGCTTGGCTGGGCACTTTTAACTGAATCATTATTTTAGTGTACTTTGGTATATTTTTAAAACATTCCCCGATTTTAATTTTTTTGAAATAGAAGGCTCAACAGAAGGCTCAACAACGGCTCATATTTTTTGTCTAGGTGTATTCTGTTAGTGTCTACCCTAATTTTCATCGGTTGCCTCAATTGTTAAGATATATGACTTCTCAAAGCTTCGATTTTTCGAATCGAAAATCGATTTTTGAAAAATCGCTATTTTCAGATAGCTACAACTTTTTTCTATCAACTCGAAATCGCTTGAAATCAGAATCAGAGTATATAATTTATCCTATACCCAAATAACCCCTAAAATTTCAAGTTTCGAATAGAAGTGGTCTACGAGCTGCGAAGACAAGGGGATGGACTCGCAGTGGGACAAGGGGATGGACTCTCGTCACTCTTTTTTAAGTATGTTCTAGAAAAAGTTATACAGGAGTGGCACGAAAAAAAGTCGATCCTGAATATTGACCAGCCCATTAGAGCCAGCCCTGGGGAAAACCAACATTAAAATTGATTGTCTGGCGTTTACTGATGATCTCGCAATTTTGGTTCAAGATATATTAACAGCACAAAAACAGATTGAAATCCTAAAAGAAACAGCAGAAAAGGTAGGACTCCAAATTTCCTTTGAAAAGACACAATACATGACCTGCAACACACCAAGAACACCATTTCTAAAAAATACAAAAGAATATGGTAACATCAGACCAGTCAAATATTTGGGCGAAATAATCATGGAAAATGGGTTGGAAAAAGCGGCCAATAAGGGTAGATGTCAAAAAATGGAAACGGCATTGAGACTTACACAAAATATTTACAACAAAAAATGCATAGCTAAAAACACAAAACTGAGACATTACAACACAGTTATTAAGTCAGAATGTCTGTATGAGGAAGAAACGCTCATTTTGAATAGAAAGAGAAACATCGAAGACATTGAAAAAAAGGAAAGAAAAATCTTAGGCCCCAAACAAATAAATAGCACAACATACCGACTTTGAGAAAACCAAGAAATCAAACAATACACGGATATATATATATATATATATATATATATATATATATAATATATATATATATATATATATATATATATATATATATATATATATATATATATATATATATATATATATATATATAGAGATATGAGAAAAAGAAGACTTAAGTTTTACGGACACATAAAATGGATGAATCCGAGTAGGCTAACTAGACAAATCGTCGATTTTTTTGAAAATAGGAGTTCAGCTAAAGTAAAAATTAAAAAGGACCTAAGATCAGCAAATATTATACAAAGTGAAATTCAGGATAGAGGCTGTTTCAAACACAAGGCTAACGTTTGGAAGGTTGCCCAGCGGGAAAAATGTAGAAAGACTGGAACAACTTGCTCTGACGAAAGGAAAAAAGCTCATAGCGAAAGAATGAAATTAGTACATGCGCAAAGGAAGGCTAACAACAACAAACGCCTCTAACTGTACTTCGCGTAGTCCGGGCCTATACGTGAATAATAGTAAATAATAATATCAATAAATATATAATTTTTCAGAATTTTAC
The DNA here is from genome assembly GCA_031761425.1 of Cosmopolites sordidus. NCBI lineage: Eukaryota > Metazoa > Arthropoda > Insecta > Coleoptera > Curculionidae > Cosmopolites > Cosmopolites sordidus. The sequence goes on along the minus strand of JARFXV010000253.1, from coordinate 13,389 downwards.
TAGAATATCGTAAATAATATTTACTAGAATATTCTAAACTTCATATATTTTTTTGTCTGTAAAAATGATCGATAAATATTAATTTATTACGTAAAATTTTTGAAGTAATGATTATAAAAATAACGTATTAAGTAGAGAATCTGAATATTTTAAAAATTCACAGCTCGTAGACCATTTCTTCTCCAAACTTGAAATTTTAAGGTCTGAAGATAGCATGAAGTATATTCTCTGAAGATTTAAAGTGATTTCGAGGTGATAGAAAAAAGTTATTGCTATCTGAAAACAGTGATTTTCCAAAAATCGATTGGCTTTGCGAAGTCATCTATCTAAAAAATTGGAAAAATTCTAATAGGAGGATATACTCACACAAAAAATATGAGCTGTTGTTCAGTCTTCTACTTCAAAAATTGAAGATCTGGGAATGTTTCACAATACAGGCAAAAGTTCGTTAAAGTAGTGATTCAGTTAAAAACGCCCAGCCATGCCGGATTTAAGTTTGAAACAAAAATGTATTTTTCCTCTAAAATCGAAGGTAAGTAGAGAAGAATGCCGTTTGGTTCAAGTCTCTAAGTTATATAGAACCTGAGATATAAAATTCTGAAAATGACTAGAAAATCGACTTTTTTTATTTTCGAAAAATTCCACAGCGGGCGGATTTGATCCTATCGAGCTCAAATTTTCAAAAACACTTTTTTTTTCTGACCTACTTTCGAAAAAAAAATATCGGCAGCCAAATCGCTGACCCACGCTCGCACCTGTTTCGTCGAAAAGTAAAGGATCTGCCCATGTATATATATATATATATATATATATATATATATATATATATATATATATATATATATATATATATATATATATATGGTCGGTATATATATATATATATATATATATATATATATATATATATATATATATATATATATATATATATATATATATATATATATATATACCGACATAATGATAAATAGGTAATTCTCAAAATCCTCATTTCAGATTAACATATAAAATTAAACTCATCAGCCGAGCTCTAGACGAACGCAAGGAAAGCAGTTCGGAGAGGCAATCGGGGCCAGACCAGATCAACTGGCCATTTTAATGACGGGCTGTGATCGCACACAACTCACGCCATCATACGGCGAATGCTCGTAGCAGTCAGGACCGCTCGTAACATTCTGCCTGGAACCTCGGGTATAGTACCAGGTAAAATGGCCAGTTGATCTGGTCTGGCCCCGATTGCCTCTCCGAAGTGCTTTCCTTGCGTTCGTCTAGAGCTCGGCTGATGACGGCTGAAAGGTTAGAAACCGGTCCCGAGAGACACGTGACGTCGCATGGTTGGCAGTTCGGCGAAGGCGATCGGTGGCACCACGTGGAGAATGGGTGAAAGATTTCAGTAATATTTTCCCTCCACGGTTCCGTTACTCTACCTTGTGGGCATATATATATATATATATATATATATATATATATATATATATATATATATATATATATATATATATATATATATATATATATATATATATATATATATATATATATATATATATATATATATATATATATATATATATGTATTTAAAAAGTGTTAAAATATATAACAGTAGGATATGGTACCTTCACATAATGATTCAATAGGTGTACTACGCTTGGTATCTCCAATTTTTTGATATCTCTCCTTTAATGTATCGGCTTTTAAACCTTGCCACGGTAAGGATCCCCTTAGAAAATACAGAAACATGTGACCGATTGCTTCCAAATCATCTCTTCGGGATTGTTCTCTGCCCAGATGTGTGTTAATACTCATATAACGAGCTGTACCTGTTAAAGATTTATGCTCTCTAAAAGTAAAAAAAACTTTGACAAATAAAGAGTGCTATATAAAAAAGAAGGAATTTAACATCAACCTTTGATCAACAATGTTTCTTGTTGTTTATAAGTACAATTAAATATATTACGGATGAAAAGAGACCTCGGAGGATACTGATAGTACATTCCTACTAGTAAATTTCTCCAAAAAAACTATTGTTTTCTGAATGAATATTATCTTGCTATATATAAATGATTGTAGAAATCAAAATTAAACAAACAATGACCCGAGGGAGACCTAAACTGCGATGGATGGATAAGGTGATGAAGGATTTAGCTTAAATGTTGCGAATTGAAAAAATATGAGGGATAATAACAAATTTTTGAAAAATAATCAACCAAATCATGGGCCAGTTAGGGCTGCCGCATTAGCATACATTTATACACATATCAATGATATTATTCACCATCGGTCATATTCTTCTGATTTAGTCTTTTGTGGTTATAATTTATTTCTGCAACTCAAATGCAGTAGAGTCGTGCTTTGTGGAATGTGATAAAAATGCTGTTTTTGGCAGTGCAAATTTCTTTTTGCTTGATTAATTAAATCGCTTGAGTTTAAAAATGTATAATAAATGTATGTTTAAATGTGGTATTATTTTGAAGGCATATATTTTTTTCTGCGAACAATTCATTAGTTTTCCCTGCTATATTCTTTTGAAGCAACTCTCAACAGCAATTATGAATTAAAAAAAAATCGAGAAATGACAAATTGCTAGTTATTATTTCAATACGTGATTTTAGCGCAGTGCCACCGGAAAATATTGAGCTAATAAAGCCTCCGAGGTACATCCACATCGGATGCAAATTAAATAAAACACGGAATGACAAATCTCGCATATTTTTTTTCATTTTACCTATAAAAATATTGCCTCATTTGTTTTTGTTTTAAGTTAACATAAAACCGACTACTTAAATCGACTATATATATATATATATATATATATATATATATATATATATATATATATATATATATATATATATATATATATATATATATATATATATATATATTTAGTTTCGAGGATGGAAGAATACGCTAGATTATTAGTCCGGAAGTACATCCGATCGTTTGTCCCGTTTGTCGGGAACGTGCAGACGTTTCGCCAAGGTTACACTTGGCATTCTCAATGCTTGTCTGAAGACTGAAAGCTATGGAAACTGTCTCTTAATATTTATATTCTTCTGGGTCGCAGATTGTGATGGTGCGTACTTCTTATTGGTTCTGGTGTTGACCCAGAAGAATATTAATATTGAAGAAGACCGAAAGCACTTTTAACACTGTTAATTATATCTCCTTCGTTTGATAACGTTGATTTGGTTAAATCAACGTTGTTTTGAGTTTTGACTTTTCGAGACGACTTTTCTTCGAATTTAGCTAGCTCGGCTATTCCATTCGGAACTTTTGTTTCTGAATTATATTAACAAACACCACGACTCATCGTCAGTAACAATGTTGTATTTCAATTTTCGTCTTTTTTCGACTCTTTAATCAGGTCATTTCATTTCATTTCAAGGATGAAAAAGTCATGTTTTCCGTGATACGCCATTTATATATATATATATATATATATATATATATATATATATATATATATATATATATATATATATATCCACATAAATTGGCCATGTCAAATGGAGGCTGCAATCACATGTTAAAGGAAATTCACCCGTGCTCCACGTCGGTGCTTTGGTATTCCCATCTTTGCATTTCATTTGCATTTTCATTTGATACTTTTTTAATTTATTTACTTCACAACATTTTTTGCAAACCCATACAGAAACATAAAGGTAAACAAGCAAAAAGTTGCATCAAGCAAATCATTGTTTGTGTTCAAGATATCCTATACGGTGCTACGTATGCTAAGTACCGCACTCTTTTTTTTTAGTGCATATATATTTTAATTGCTTCAAAATTTCTACTTTGTATTCAGTTGGAATCAATTGGTTGGTTAATATATTCCCTTTACCCCTTTCTCAATACGTATTGTACAAAATATAGGGAACGCAAGTTTGGAAGACAACAGAGTGTTATACTAATTGTGTATTGGTACACAATAACATTAAAAAATTAATACAATAATTTTTTTTTTGTTTTCCAGACTATAACTAGCGATCTGTCTCCATATCATACGATAACACTGGGGAACAATTTGAAAAATAATTTCTGTTGAGTTCGATATTTAAGTTGTTTTATTCGTAAATTGACATGCTCATTCCAATATTTTATTTAGTTTTTTTTCTATCACGTCAAGTTTTTCTCTACAGTTGTTGCGCATCCGACTAAGCTTGGCGAATCACAGAAGTCACTACTGCTCTCCTACCGGCGAACCTCCTTCGACCTAGGAGTGGGGGCGTAATTAACGTTGCGTCATCCAAAACTAGTTCGGTCAGTTAGGCATGAGATGTTAAAGTACGCGGGTTTGTGTCGCTCTGATATAGTCAAGTCAAAGTATACATACACAACTACAGATTTTCGTTATGTCTGCCTCTGGTAGTTCCCGTCGTAAGTGTTTAAACAGCCCTGATTGATTTTCTTATTTATGTGGCAGTTTTACCATCCCCATTCAACGGACTAATATTAGTACATTTGTCAGGCAAGCCTATTTTGCTTATATTAAAGTGAAAATAGGTGACCAAGATAGGTATAGCAATGGTTTGGCGAGAGCCCAAAGATCACTTAAGTGATTGCTACTTTTGCATAGTGGAAACATCAGGATTCAACAAGAAAAACAAACCTAAAATTGAGTACCATAGTTTACCGTCAGCTATACACCCTGTGCCTCATTCAGCTGAAATTCCAGTGCCAGTTTTTCAAGAATTACCTTCTTTAGAAATATAAGAATGTGAATCAAGTAAAGATCGAAGTGACTCCACCGACGAAGAATTCAAAGTTTCCAATGATTCTGTTCGTAAAGGATTCAATCAACATGAATTAAACGATTTAGCACGAAATTTAGGACTATCCAAAAAACATCGGAATTATTATCATCAAGACTGCACGAAAAAATTTTGCTTGACAAAGGAGCTAAAGTCACTTACTATCGATCCAGAGAAAGTGAATGTAGGCAGTACTTCAGAAATAATGATGGATTTGTATATTGCCAGAACGTAGAAGGTTTAATGAAAGAATTGGCCATTTCTAACTATAACGCAACTGAATGGCGACTGTTTATAGATAGCTCAAAGCGTAAGTTAAAGTGTGTTCTCCTACATAATGGAAATTTATACCGTTCAGTCCCAATAGGTCATTCAGTTTTTTTGCGTGAAGAATATGGCGACATAAAGAAAGTCATTGACTTGTTGTAATATAACATGGATCATCTGTGTTCTTAAAATGGTCTGTTTCCTTCTTGGCCAGCAACGCGGGTATACCAAGTATCCCTGTTTTTTGTGCATGTGGGGCAGCAGAGCTCGTGAGAAGCATTGGGTGCAATCGAACTGGCCGCCAAGATCTGACCTAAGACCTGGTGATCCAAACATTTTAAATCAGCCACTTGTCGACAGAAAAAAACATTGTATTTCCGCCTTTGCATATAAAACTAGGTCTCATGAAGCAATTTGTTAAGGCTTTGCCAATTGAAGGAGAGTGCTTTAAGTATATCATTTCGGCATTCCCTAGCCTGTCATATGAAAAAATAAAGGCTGGTGTGTTTGATGGTCCACAGATTCGGCAACTCGTTAAAGATGAAAATTTCACTGAAACAATGACCGAACTTGAAAGGAATTCTTGGTTGGCTTTTAAAAATATTGTTAAAGACTTTCTTGGAAATACACGAGCCCCGAATTACATCGAATTTGTTCAACAACTCTTGGAGAGGTTTAAAAAGCTTGGTTGCAACATGAGCATCAAACTGCATTTCTTACATAGTCATCTTGCTAACTTCCCAGAAAATCTTGGTGCTGTTAGTGATGAACAGGGCGAGAGATTCCACCAAGATCTAAAGGTTATGGAAGCGCGGTATCAAGGTAGATGGGATGTCAGTATGATGCCTGACTACTGTTGGAGCATCACGCGAGAATGTCCACAAACTGAACACTCCAGGAAAAGCTATAAGAAGAAATTTTTACCATAATATCTTTTATTTATTTTTTGTATAAACACAATTTAACTTTTAATAATATGTTAACCTTTGTATGAATAAAATATTCTAATCAATCTAATTGGTCAGATCTCACCTTATTTCCTTTCGTATGTACACTTTTAAGGTAAAATGAGGGGTATGCTGTAGCTTAAGAACTTGACGTGATAGAGAAAAAATGTGAATATTTTTGAATTCAGAGATGAAAAATTAGTCAAAAACAAGTCACAGATCTAAGTCAACAAAATTGCTGTTCCCCAGTGTAATATATAACATATATAATAATATATAACATATATAGTAATATATAACATATATAATAATATATAACAATAATATATTATATATAATAATATTTAACATAACAACAACTTAACTTACTTGTACGGTATATGCTTTCCCGTTTCTGGATCTATATACTCTTTAGCCAGTCCAAAGTCAATGATATGAATTATTTTCTCTTTCTTGGATTTCGACCGTCCAATCAAGAAATTTTCCGGTTTAATATCTCGGTAAATCAATCTCTTGGAATGAACGTATTCGATTCGTGTTAAGAGCTGATCTGCAATCATCAGTACGGTTTTCAGACGAAATTTTCTACTACACAGTGTGAATAAGTCTTCTAAACTGGGTCCTAACAGTTCCATTACCATTGCATTGTAGCGTCCTCCACAAGTACCCAAATGATATACTTTGGGTAATCCTAAAGAAAAAATATTCTACAGTGGTTTCTTTTGAAAAGTAGTCAACTTTATTATTTCTTTCAGCAATGAAAATTAGCTATAGACAAAAAAAACACGCCTAGCTATCAATTTAGCTATCGAGGGGAAAGTTCAAAACAAAGATCCATTATATTTTGTTTCACCTCCTTACGTCCAGCCACCTGTACCTAAAAAATTTAAAGAGCAACCTCTATCTTGTAGTATATAATTTAAAAGGTATTGAAAATCCTAATTAAACTGCCTTTACAAAACTAAGATCGGCTGATTGTAATAGAGGGAAAAATAATAGTATAACACTATCGATGGTTGTAAATAACGTTTTATGAACGAGTGAAAAATATTTAACCAAAACACAAACATACATTAATGAAATAAATAAAATTTTAAAAACAAAATGTACTTTAATAAGTACTTAAAATGTCAACCACTGTTAGCTAAACAATAGTATAATCGGTTCTCGAATTATTTTCGAACGTTTTGAAAGATGTCTTTTGTTAATTAACCTGCGTAATTCTATTTCTTAGGTCCTGAATATCCTGCGGCGAAGTTTTGTATAAAACTGTAATTAGATAACCCCAAAGGAAGACATCCAGTGGCATTATATTTTGAGATCTAGCCGGCCATTCCACAGCGCATTGTCGAACATGTAATGCGTAGTGTGACGGTGCGCCATCATGTTGAAAGTTTAATTTTCAATAAAAATCAATAAGTTTTGTTCATCCAATAGGTGGTCTTCTTTTTTATCGATTTGGTTTTCTAAGAACTGTGTTATAAGTGAATCGATTTAATTTTCCACTAAATTTAAGTACAATTTACCGGTTAAATTTTCTTCAATAAAAATCGGACCTATTATTCAATTCCCCAAAATTCCAACCCAAACGTTAATCTTTTAGGGAAATTGCATTTGACGCTCTCCCTTATGTGGATTGTTATTATCTCAGTATCTACAGTTATGTTTATTTACAAAGCCATTAAGAAAAAAATGTTGCTGCATCACTGAAACAAATATTCTTTAGTAAATTCGGATTATTTTGGATTTTTCAAGTCATTATTTCAGAAAATTGAATCCTTCTGTCATAATCATCTTAACTGAGTTGCTGAAAAATATTAAATTTGTAAGGAAAGAACTTAAACTTGATGAAACTTACCACTAAACACCAAATCACTTTTTTTGAACTTCTCGACGTACGTTTCGCTAACCATGTTAGCATCATCAGGAGATTATTTAATCTAATTCTTAAACTAAACTATGTTCTATTTATATGAAAACCCTACCTAACGAAGCGTGTAAAAATCATGAAACGTGAAGTTTACTAAACCTTACATTAATAATTGAAAAAGTTGACTGAACGGAATAGGTCCTTTATCTCGGTTCATGATTTTCTTACATTTTTCTATTTGGATGCTTTCATATGCCTTCAAAGCCCTATTATTATTAACACTTTTAATTAGGCTTAAATTACTAATATCTATATCTATCTCTATCTGTGGTCATGTTCGATTGCATCTTGGGCAACACAAGATTTTTAATTTTTCTCCCATATCTAATGTGAGCAATATGTTCTTTATATCTTGTCAATATGGATCTTTTTGTTTGCCCAATATATATTCGATCACAGTCTTGACAACTAATTTCGTAAATCCCCGACTTTTCATATTGATCTACTTTATCCTTTGGATTACCCAGAACTTCTCTTAATTTATTATAAATGTAAATGGGGCTTGTAAATTGGGCATCAAATGGTATTACCATGAATTTATTTGTGTTCTGATCCTTTTGAAAAGTCGAAGATTCTTTCAATAATTTTCTGAATTTATGAATATCTATAATTTCTATCTATCTAGAATTTATCTATAATGTCCTTATAACCATTCACTTCAGATACCTCCTTAATTAATTTTAATTCTTTGTTATAATTATATTTATTTAAAGGAAAATTAATTAATCTATTTACTATAAAGTTTAAACTAGCCATCTTATTTTGGAAGCTATGATTTGAATCGTTAGGACTGTATCTCGAAGTGGTGGTGTTTTTCCTAAAAATATAAAAATTTGAATGGAAAAGAAATGGTAAACTATCGTTGCTTTCGAGTTCATGCGTGAATATTATATTTTGGGATTTACTATTTAAGTTCTTAATAAAATCATCTAAGTTTTCATTTTTCGAATCGAAAATGGCAAAAACGTCATCCACATATCTTAACCATACCTTCGAAAAGTAACTGATTTCATCTTTTGCCTCGGTTTCAAATTTACTATTGAATAAGTTGGCCAAGAACGGTAACAGAGGATTGCCTATTGCCGTTCCTTCTTGTTGTTCGTAAAACCTGTTATTAAGCTGAAAACAATTTTGCTTCATACACATAATCTTATTAAGTAGATATACTCAGAAACAATCTTGTTATTAAAACCGTTTAACTCAAGTAACTCCCTCAGGTATTTTTCAAGGTATGTTTCATAGGTAGGGTTTTCATATAAATTGAACATAGTTTAGTTTTTGGCGAAACGCGCGTCAAAAAGTTCAAAGAAGGTGATTTGGTGTTTAGTGGTAAATCTCTTCAAGTTTAGTGTTTCACACCAAAGGTTCCAATAGAAGAATTGAAGGAAATAACCTGTTTTGTTTTAAAATTTTGTGTATGAAACCAATGGAAATATTTGTTAATTCAGCGACTTTTGGAACTGAAGTGGTTTGATGAACAGCGGAATGACCTAAAATTTCAATCTCTTTGGGTTCATTAAGAACTCTCGGCTGCTTATTCACTTTGTTAAACATGGACAGTTTCATCAAATTTTTAAAAAAGTTTTATTATGTATTGATATCCTATAATTTTGTCCGGATGCCTTTTATTAAAAAGTCAGGCTGTTCGAGCACACCTATCTTCAGCACTATAAATAAAAATAATTTCAACTTTCTCTTGTAAAATATACATCGTTAAATTCTGTCACCGTCACTGCAACTGACACCACTTTTGAACACACCAGAGTTGAAAATCCGCACTTCTGATAAAAATGTTTTGAATTTTAGCTACAATGAGGAATAAACTGTGCATTAAAACACAAATGAGCAACGAGATAACATAAAAATATTATCTTATTTTTTCTATTAGGAAAAGAAAAATGATGTGCGTAAAACAAATTAAAACAAACATTGTAAACACTTTTAATAATTAAAATTAATATTCAATACTATTAATAAGTACTTTTTAAAAATAATGTTTCCTTCTTTCGGTTTTGTAAATGCACTTTAATTGGTAATTTTAAGGCCTTTGAAATGATATTAAATAGCATTACTCCTACTCCTACATTACAATAGAGGGGTTGCCATTTTTTTTTTAGGTTGAAATGACTGGAGGTGAGGAGGTAAAAAAATATAAGAGGCATTGGTTTTGAACTTCCCCCGCGATATCTAAATTGACGTGTTTTTCTGTCTAGAGCTAATTTTCATTGCCGGTCACTTTAGTGCGGACGGTAAGAGCAACAGCCTGCCGCTGCTGTGCCGTAACCGCTTTGGAGCAGTAGTTGATTCCAGCGAAAATAAATGTTGGTTTTTGTTTCTAGGCAAGAGTGTAAAATCCGACAACGAATTACCCCTCAGTCACGCCAGTTAAAGGCTGGATAAGGTCGGATGCCTTCTGAGAAGTGTTCTACGTTGGTCACTCGCCACTCGGTAGGTTTCCTGATAGACTTATGGGTGGGCACATAACAAAGGGTTTATAGCCTAAGGGGGGTGCTGGCCTGGGTTTGTCGGGACTGTAACCTTACACCTTTTTACCTTTTTTAATTAAACACTTTACCTTTTTTAATTTTCATTACTAAAAGAAATCATGAAGGTGGCTACTTTTGAAATGAAAGTACTGTATATATATATATATATATATATATATATATATATATATATATATATATATATATATATATGTACATACATATATGTATATACTGTAATGTATATACATATATACATTACAGAAATCTTTCACCCTTTCTCCGCATGGTGCCACCGATCGCCTTCGCCCAACTGTCCACCATGCGACGTCACGTGTCTCTCGGGGCAGGTTTCTAGCCTTTTAGCGGTCATCAGCCGAGCTCCAGACGAACGCAAGGTAAGCAGTTGGGAGAGACGATCGGGACCAGGCCAGGTCAACTGGCCATTTTAATGACGGGTCCCACACAACTCACGCCATCATACGGCGAATGCTCGTAATAATTAGGACCGCTATATATATATATATATATATATATATATATATATATATATATATATATATATATATATATATATATATATATATATATATATATATATATATATATATATATATATATATATATATATATATATATATATATATATATATATATATATATATATATATATATATATATATATATATATATATATATATATATATATATATATATATATATATATATATATATATATATATATATATATATATATATATATATATCTATATATATATATATATATATATATATATATATATATATATATATATATATATATATATATATACTTTTCGTAAAGGCTGGCAAAGAAGGCAAACATTAGGTTAATATTTTTTTAACTTAATGCAGGTAGTAGTGAAATAATAACTGATTTTTTCAGAAAAATCGAAATATCTCTTGACATGTCAGAGATATCGATTTCGGGTTTTCACTGGATGATAACTCTTTAAATTACCTTTCTAGCCATGTAATTAATAAAAGCTATACCATATTAAGACCAATTTTTAACTTAATATTACGGTAAAAATTAAAACTAACTGATTTTTTCAGAAAAATCGAAATATCTCTTGACATGTCAGTGATATCGATTTCGGGTTTTCACTGGATGATTCCTATTTAAATTACCTTTCTAACCATGTAATAAAAGTTGTACCATTCCATTTGAAAAAACTGAACAAAACTTCAAAAAAGCTATTGTTGAATGTAACGCCACCTCGCGGTTTCATTTATAAACTAAATAATTTATCTCCCAGATTATCTGATTGTCCCAGCAATTGCCTTTTAAATGAATCCAAATTGAGGAAAATCGGTTTAGGCAAACGGACATTAGACGACTTTTTATCTAAATAGGTAAAACTCCCCCCCACTTCTTTATTCGCGAAGTTACGACAAAATGTCATAAAACAAAGTTGTAGGAGACAGTTTGCTAATTATAACTAAGAATTTTTCTTACTCGGTTAACACTTGAAAATACACAAAAAAATTATTTTTAAAAATGTTTAGCTCGTCACGCCCTCTTGCGGTCGTTTTAGAAGCTTAAAAATATTTTTGTTGAATTTCTCACGGTCAGTTTTAGTATAATATTTTTTTCCCAAAGCTGTGGGATAAATAGTTTTCAAGATACGGCCACGATCCATCCTTAATGGGACACCTGGTATACTTAATTAATAGACTAAGATATGAGGGTGATTCAATAAGCCCTTAGAAAAAGATAGGAAAACAAATTATTTTAAGTAGATTAAATTTATTTTTCAACATAATCTCCTTTTAGTTCTATATACTTTTCCAAGCGTTTCTTGGAGCCGTCTTTTTTTCACCGTCTAAAAAGTACGACTTCGTAAGATCCTGAAAATAGGCATCTGTTTGGGCGATGACCTTCTCATACGATGTACGATTTTTTTAAATTCGGAAATAAAAACGTCACTGGGGGGCCAAATCCCGTAAATACGGTGGATGTTGTAATAACTCGAACTTTAAGTCCATGATTTTGGCCATTGAAACTGTACAGGTATGCACCCAAGCATAGTCTTGATGGAAGAGGATTTTCTTCTTTTCCAAATGATGACGGTTTTTCTTGATTTATTCGCTCAACCGACGTATAATACTCTCCCGTTATTGTTTTTTGTTTTTCCAAGTAATAGCTGCAGATGATTTCGCGTGCATCCCAAAAAACTGTGACCATCACCTTGCCGGCCGATTTTACCATCTTCGCCTTCTTCGGACTCCATTCACCCTCCAAAACTCACTGTTTTGATTGTTCCTTTATCTATGTTCCTCTACCATGTTTCGTCCACTGTTATGTATCAATGAAGAAACTAATGACGATTGCGAGGAAAAAGTGCCAAAACAGCCTCAGAATCGACCACACAATTGCGTTTATTCTCTACTGAGAATAAACGTGGTACCCATTTGATTCGTCGCTCACTTAAAACCATGTCGTGGATTTGGCGGGAGTAGTCATTTCCAGTGGATCATTTCGGGAGTAATCATTTCCACTGGACGTCCCGAACAATGTTCATCTTTTGTGGATGTACGGCCATGTTTAAACTAATTTACTCAATTATAAACAGTTGCAACCACAGCAGCAGACGTACCTTGAACTTCATCTAACTCAGCTTTGATCTCTTTCGGTGTTAAGCCTTTTAAGTGTTTAATCGCCACTCGAAACTTACCTTTTTCCATTTTTCTAAATAAACAAAAGTTTCTTGCTTCAATCGACAATAAAAATGAAACCATGTGATGAATAACTGAAACGTTGGCATCTATCTGGTGAATAATGTTGCTTACTAAAAACAAACCATTTCCGATGCTACGAGCGTCATCTTTTGGATTTTCTAAGGAGTTATTGAATGGCTCTTGTAACTAGGTCACTAATATACCGAGGTGAAAAATAAGCTTTTCGCCTTTTTATAGTGCAGATTAATAGAGACAAACTAATCAAAATGCTGAAAAATCT